>JAZGTK010008125.1:0-18620 GCA_036877625.1 Ambastaia sidthimunki
CTGGTGAGGCTGGTGGATGGTGAGAGCCGCAAGGAGGGGCGTGTGGAGGTGTTTATTAATGGCCGGTGGGGAAGTGTGTGTGATGATGGCTGGAATGACATCAATGCAGCAGTGGTCTGCAGACAGCTAGGGTTCATGTAAGCATGTTTTATTTGATATGTGGGATGCAGACACCAGTCAAAACCTTTGACACAATTAACCTGTTTCAATCTTTAATATCAGCGGGGTCTCTAAGGCCCGTTCCATGGCTTATTTCGGCGAGGGCCAGGGTCCCATACATCTGGATAATGTGAACTGCATTGGGACCGAGGCTTCGCTGGGGGAGTGTCCAGCTGCAGACGCAGACGCTCATGACTGCAGGCACAGTGAGGATGCAGGGGTCATATGTGACTACAGCACTGAGCCTGTGAAGGACAGTGTCATGGGAAAGCATGAGTGCGGTCTGAAGCCCAACACACAGAGACGCAGAAGGAGGATAATTGGAGGAGATAAATCTTTACGGTAATAAACATGATCCATGTCAGGGTTTAATTTAATGTAACTTTTTTTTTTACCATGCATTGTATATATTACCCACTGTGTTTATTGTAAAGTATTGCACTGTGCTTTCATGGGAACTGTGTATCATTTCTACTGTTACAGTTGCAATAAGAAGAAAAAATGGCTATAAAGTTTCTTAATGTTTAATTTGTATTGTTGCATTAAGCATTTTTAAGTCACTGCAAAAGCTATTTTTCTTTTTTACAAGCTCATGTGTTTGAAGGTACACCCAGCAAATTAAGCCATAATTCATTAACTCTCCATTGCCAATTTATTAAATTCTAAACTGTTTTAAAAGCATCTGTGACTCTTATGTAGGGGGGACTGGCCATGGCAGGTTTCTCTTTGGCTGAGGTCTCAGTCGAAAGGCAGCCACCCGCTTTGCGGAGCAACTCTTATCAATTCCTGTTGGGTTGTTACTGCAGCGCATTGCTTTAAGAGGTGAGAAAACTTTACTGACATCTAGTGGCTGTGTGTAGAATGACAAACGCTTTACACCATGTTAGGTATTTCATTGGTCAGATTTAATAAATAAACACGTTTGAGTTGCCATTCATTGCACTGTTTCTCGTTGTCTTGTTCTTTGTTGTTTTCTTTACCTAGTTTGTTTCCTCTTATCTCTGTCAGGTTTGGTTCAGACCCCTCCCGTTACGTGTTAAGGCTCGGTGACTACCACACAGAGGAGAGGGACGATTTTGAACGCACTCTCTCTCCCGAGCGAATCGTCATCCACAGGAAGTACCACAGCCAGGGCTGGGAGTATGATATTGCTTTACTGAAGTTAAAGGGTACAGATGAGAGCTGTGTAGCCTTTAACCCACACACCAATGCAGTTTGCCTTCCGGCTCAAATTAACAAGAGGGGCGAGAGGCCCATCGCCTGTGTTATCACTGGATGGGGAATTACAGGTACTGCACATTCAAACTTTAACACACTGATTATGATCGTATCTAATGGTGCTTAGAAAAAAGGCAATAGCATCAAGTTTGTATCTTTGCAAATCCATCTGTGGATTTTCTAATAATATGTATTAAACATATAAAATTCACACTTGCACATTTGCACATTGGACTACGTCCAAAATGCGGTTTGACCTTATCATTACACATTTTGTACCTCATTTATAAACATATTTATGGGATCCACTATAAAAGGATGTTAATACCAGCTGTAAACATAGCCATAGTGAATATTAAAAAACTCATTCTTGTTGTGTCCTTTAGACTCTGAGTATTCCAGAACACTGCTGCAGGCCTGGGTTCCCTTACTGCCCTCCTGGAAGTGTAAGAAACGTTACGGCAGTCGCTTCACCAGCCGCATGTTGTGTGCTGGCAGCTTGTCAAACCATCGTCGTGTAGACAGTTGTCAGGGTGACAGTGGAGGCCCACTGGTGTGCCAGGATGAGGGGGGCTACTGGATGCTCACAGGAATCATCTCCTGGGGTCATGGCTGTGGTGACCCCACCTATCCCGGTGTATATACACGGGTCAGCAGGTTTCTGAAGTGGATTGAGAAAGTCACTCACAGCCCAGCCAAAGCGTGATATATATATTTAATCTAATGCCTATGAAAGGCTCGTTAGCTGGCCATTGGCTGATTGGATCTCGTTTTAAGTGTTGCACATTTAATTATTTGCACCATGCCATTTCAATTCCATTTCTCTACACTTGAAGAAACATTCATAAACATGCACAGGATGTGAAGCCACAGACCTTATTAGTGGGCAATATGATGTGAAGTGTTCTACTGGATTGGAAGGTCTTTGCTGGACAGGCCTTTGTAAATATGTCATTTTGCACTAATTTGCATGCCATACATGTGGAACATTTGTGGGAGTTCTGTGACCTGCCTGTTCCTGGATCAGGTTCTAAAATTAGATAACATATTGCACTTACACATTTATACATACTGGACTTAATTAACTATCGGTTGTGCTGGAGGTAAAGAACCGCATGTATATAAAATGAAAGGATTCATGGACATTCCACTTGTGTATGAGTCATATACTGGTTATTTGTACTCTTGTTGAAGGTATGCCATAGGGTACATTTCATCTCACAACTGACATTCTTTTAATTTATACATATGACAATGCATGTGACAAAATACTTCATGATAATATAAGTGATAGAGTGATAATAACTTGAATCAGGTAGTGTGACAGGATTAAAGTTGCAATCCCAAAAGACTAACATCCAGGGAAAATAAATAAATGTGTTGGGAGAGAGGAAATGATGTATGACATATTTGAAATTTGCTACTGAGTGAAAGATTTAATCTGCTACCATCTGTCAGTGACACCAATATATAGTTGAACTATAAAGGGCTTGAGTAATATACAGTATGTTGCATTGTTGTCTACTACCGTTTTTTCCAACAGTTTTTGTAGCATGGTTTTGGTATTTATTTACATAACAAGACATTACCAGCTTATTGTCAGAAATGTTTAGCCATCAAATTATCAATACACTGAATAGCTAACATGAATGATTGTTTATTATTTTCATGTGGTTGAAATTGTAATGGAAAAGCAAAAATGAATGCATACCATAATTTTCTTTCTCCAGCATTGTGTTTGTATTAAATTATCTTTGTCCACATTAGTTACATTGGAACATTCAATAAAAAATAAATAATATGATTACGAAAAAATTCTTGTTCATGGCGAAATTAAGAAAAACAACAATATGTAACACGCAACACAACAATATCATTGCATAAAATAAATCATGTGCTCGTTTTTTTATCCTGCTATTTTTCTCCAGTTCATGTTACCTTTTATCTAATTGTTTACATTTAGATATAACAATAACTTTAAATGCACCATTTACTGCAAGAACGAAATCCTTAGAAAAGAGAGACTAATGTCTGTATACTGTCTGGTTTTGATGTCGAGCGGAAGTGCGGATCAGCTGATGCTGGAGAACCGTCTACATCTTCCCGACGCGGAGAGGAGGGGGGAAGGATAGAAAGAACAGGGGGATCCTGACTCCAATTTGTCGAGTTAAAAAGACATTTTTGATCCAGGGAGCCGGGAGTTCGTTGTGGGAAAAGAGAGGGAAACTTACGATCGAAAGACTAGAAAGGAACCGGCCGGTGGCACATCAAGACGAGCGGATGACAAGCTTTACATACAAAGGAGAAGAATTACATTGAAGGGGCAGCTAGATGTGGCATAAAGAAAATTAAATATCTTTACCGTTTATGGACGTCTGGCCTGGTCGAGCGGTCAGATCTGCTGTTTGATCGTCTGATTTAACTTTTAAGTGACATTGAGATAAAAAAACACTGGTCGGTCGTTTGTTTTGGGCAAACAGTGGCTATGAATAACTCGGTTTAAGGACCAAGGCTTTCGTGCCAAAATATAAAAAGAGTGTTATTACTTGTGGTAGTGTGTACAGATATCGCGCTGGTTGTGTCAGCGGGTGATGTCAGGTTGTTTGTCATGTTTGTAAACGCAGGAGACTGAAGGGTTTGGGATTTCGGGCTAGCCGGAAAGCTAGCGGGCTAACCGACTAGCCTCTCTGGGTTAGCAAGTACACCACGATCAGTGGAGACGAATAAAAACAACCGTTCCTGGGTTTTCAGGGTCAGTAGGTTCACGACTGTAATCTGGTCTTATTTAAAGGAAATAACCCCGTTGAGAGTCACTGGGTTTACTTCTGGATCCGTTTTATTGGTTTTTTTGTTAGCCGTTGGGCTGTCGTGGGACTCACGAAGAATCAGCTGATAGGACAAACACAGAAGGGGGATTGAATTAAATTCATTAAAATAAATGACTTCTGCTTTCTGAAAATGACGAAACTTGACTAGAGATCAGTTTACACGAGAGTGGGTAACTACACTTCAGGCTGTCAGATAAGATCACTTGCTGTGGAGTTTGCAAACTTAAGAACCGCAATAAAAGGCAGTTTTCAGACAGCAGGGTTGGGGGCCTATTTATGTTACTTTAATCTGCAACTAATGTCATTGACGTTTCAACTAAGATTTAATTTTGTGCTAAGGTCCAGCCAATAAAAACTCCTAAATAAGATCATTTATCTTTTGAGTCAACGTTGGAAATAAGCTTTCAGTCACACTTAATGTAAGACAACTTGTTGAATGAAGATTTGTGTATTTGATAACACCTGCTAGTTTTTTGAATCTTCCAAATATGGGTTGTGTCACTTGGATCGTTTAAATAAATCCTACAACCATCTCCAACTAATAACTAGCATTATAAAACCATGGATTAATTTCAAATAGCTGGATATCTTCAATACGACCGCAGTGATGTGCTGAATTTTGATACGGTGAATATATATGTATTAAGGAAATAGAGACAAAAGTATTGCGGTTTTCCTAAACCCTGTTTTGGTTGAGCGTGAGTTTCCCCTCCCCCTGCTGTAACTCGCCCTAGTGCGAGTGTCAGTCTTTCAAAACAACAAAAGCAGAGAGCCACGTTGAGTTGGGTTGAGGTGTTCGGCTCTCCGAGAACTGCACCCGGCGAATGTGATGGAACTAATGTTCGCCGAGTGGGAAGACGGAGAGAGGTTCTCCTTTGAAGACTCGGACCGTTTTGAGGAGGACTCTCTTTGCTCATTCATATCAGAAGCAGAAAGTCTTTGCCAGAACTGGAGAGGATGGAGAAAACAGTCTGCCGGTCCAAATTCACCCACTGTGAAGATCAAAGGTAAGGAAAGATTGTGTTTGTGTGCTGTCATTGTAATACGATCATCGCACCTTGACTTAGCTGCACGTTTTGACCTTAGAATGTATTACTACTTATGGACAACACTGTCACGTGACTTCCATGTCCAAAACCCCTTCCATGTCAACTTAGACCTATTCTGATAATTTATTTAAGACATAGATTCAAAATAGGAATATTACAATTGTTTTGCATGTACAAGCTTTTATGTGGCTCATTTTTTTATTATTTTTTTGAAAAAATTATAACCATATACAAAAAAGCCATCTGTCCAGGATCATGAAATGAAAAATAATGTAATTACAATTCACAAAACAAGCAACAGACAAAATAATACTCATAACCAAAGTAAAATGTAGAAGGGGACCAAATACCAACTTAAACTTTTGAAAGATCTGATAGGTGCTCAGTAGGGTCTAAGCAAAATTGTATTTTTGCTGACAGAACTTGAGATAACATTTTTGCATAAGTTCTAGTTTAACACACATTGGTGTCTATGAAAAGGTTGGTTACAGTAATTCTTTAACCCAAGTTGTAAAACTAAGATCTTGGAGATTGCAGAACCACTTTAGAAACAGCAGCGAGTGCAGTCATGGGGCCAGTCTGTCTTTCTGAAGTTCTTTATGCTACAGAAACTCCAGCCCGGCAAAGCCCTTGTGCATTTGTAGAGAGTTGTCAGCTAAGGACCCAATTCTGTGAGCTGAGTGTGTACCATTTATTATGTTAGATAACTTTGGGGATTTGGACAGGGAGGCCATGCGTATTGGTGGTGGTGTTTAGATTAAGAGTGAGTGAGAGTTGAGGGGGTTGGGTGGAGTATACCAGAGGGTTGTATAAAGAGCTTTGTCTTGTGCAGGTCACTGCCTCAGAGCAGTGAATTGTCTTTAAAAACACATTTGCTCTATCAGCATAATTCTGCTGATCTTGCACAGCCCGGTTGGAGACATCAAATCCCCTGCTTTTCATCCAGATCTGTTCTAAAAGTAAATCAGAGGTATTTCACGTGACCGGAGCTCATTTTCTTGGCGCAGGAACTGAGACATCACGTTTGCTGAGACGTGGCTGTTTATATAGCGCACTGTGCGCTTGGTGTCTTTGTTCTCTGGTTGTCGGGCAGTGGGTGGTGGGGTTTGGAGCAGTGGGACGGCAGGCCGTGTATGAGTCTGCCTCACCTATTCACTGACTAACAAAAGACAAAGCTGTCTAGCAGCCTATGTTAACTGTTCTGCTGTTGGTCACCATGGTTTAGTCAGCCAAGACTGGCTATTAGTGTGCCACCTGATTCATTGGGATCACACACACGTATTGTTGCCGAGCAGCTGTTTGTTGGCTATACTTTAATGAGTCACCTGTCCCCAGTGTAGTTTCTATGACTCCCACTGTCAGTCTGTAACATATTCTAGTGTTATCTTGTGGTCTGTGTAATTCATCACCTAGTTAGTTTACCATCTCGTTTTTGGTTTCAAAACGGTTGTTGGTTTAGATTGTGTGGGTGTTTGGTAATGGTGTGGTGGGATTTAACTATTTGATCAACACATTTTTATGCCCTTTCATTTTCAATGCTTTGCCTTGGTAGAATAATGGTTAAATAAATGTTATGTCATGTTGTTAATAGTTTTGCAGTTATGTTATATATAAGAATCATTCTTGTGATAATTCCTGAAAATGGCACTTTTTGCTCAGCTGTGCTTAACTGTGTTAATATATATGCATTTGTTAATACATGCATATTTCATTTACAGGTAAAACAATGAACTTCAATTCAGTTTGGAACTCAAAATGACAAAGCAAACTTTACAACATGTATATCTCTGGTAATAAATGCAGTTTGATCAGTACGACAGTCCAGCCATACAATAATACACAATATAGCAACAACAATGACATAAAAAGTTATCTACAGTGTATATTAAAGAGCACAGCACCCAAGCAGCCAAAGTAAACTGGGCAGGTTTATTCTGGGATGGGCTGCATGTTCTATTAGAAGGTCACTTTATCTGTCACAATATATATGGTGGCTTCTTGTACCTTTTTGTTTGATCATAAGGTCCTAGTAAAGTGGAGCTTTATGAATGGTCGCTGAGTAGTAATTGTAGGGTGTTACAGTGTTGTATAGAGTATGAAGTGAGCTATTAGGGTATTAGAACAGTGTCTCAGTGGATGTAATGTGAGATCTAGCTGTGGGGTGATGGCGTGCAGTGGATTACAGTGCTGTGGCTTCAAACTCTGTTATGATAATGACCTCCTGATGTTGGTTTTCATTTCAGATGGACCATATTGATATCTTATAAAGTACTTATGCGTCATTTAAAGCCCTGTATCTCATTACAGAAAATTACAAATTTGTTGAATCAAATCTTAGAAGCGCTGTCACCACATGACACAGGCAACCTTTTATAAATTAAAAAGCTTTTGCTACAACCTGTGGATGAATTGACTTTAGGCAAAAATAGTCTGTGAAGTTGAAGGAGTGTCTATTAGTCTGAGTGTTTTTCATACTTGCAGCTTGGCTACTCTTATCTTTTGTTGGATGAAATTGGGAACTTGAATCCAGGACCCTGCAGGATACTGGAACCCCCCCACCTCTCTGCAGACAGCATTTAGTCCCAGTTGGCAGCTGTCCTGTTTTCTCTCCATTTAGCCTTAAGTGTATATGAACAATCTGGCTTTTGAACAAAAAGCTTGATGTCTTGAACCTCAATTCTCGGTTCTCTTTAATTTAAGTGAAATGACTGTTGTAAACTACAGCCATTTTGTAAATATTGTTTAAACTTTATACCTGTGGTTCTTTGAATATTTTCAATTGTATATAACACAGATTTGCTATGTGATAGAAAAGCATCGATCAGGTTGTGCCTACACATATTTGTCTATTGATAACATTAATTTCACTCTGAGCATGTATTGCATCTTAGAAGCTGCAATGGAAAAGATGCTAATATGCTAATGCGCTAACAAAGACTCTGTATTTGACTTCCTCTATAGATGGACAGGTCATCCCTCTGGTGGAGCTGTCAGCCAAACAGGTGGCATTCCACATTCCCTTTGAGGTGGTGGAAAAGGTCTATCCCCCTGTTCCCGAGCAGCTGCAGTTGCGGATTGCATACTGGAGCTTCCCAGAGAATGAAGAGGACATCAGGTGAAACTCCACCCACCTTTTAACAGCTTTTTGTGTGTGCAAGAAAATACATTATAATCCCATGATTTTAAATGCTTGGAGTTTTATAGTGAGTGGAAGTGGAACACCGGATTACCTTTCAGATTCATTTTGAATGAGCTTTGCCAGCGCACTGTACGGTGTGACAAGATGTTGGATGAATGAATGATTGCTTTAATCTCCCTCATTTTTGGTCTTGGCAGATTATACTCGTGTCTGGCCAACGGCAGCCCCGATGAGTTCCAGCGTGGTGAGCAGCTCTATAGGGTGAGAGCTGTGAAAGACCCTCTGCAAATAGGTGAGAAGCTATAGACATTCCACACACATTTACTATGACCAACGGGCATCATTCAGTTATAATAGAGCAATTTTTCTCAAGGGAAAACACAGCACTCGACTGCATAATCATCAATCCTATTATCGGTTCACGCTTGTTCTTTTGTTGTGCAGAGACTAAAAAAAACAGTTCACCCACCCATCTTCACTGTTAAGTCATCTTGAGTGCTGGTTCTTGGCTCTGGTTAGCTCTAAATGTGTTTATATGGCCTGTGGAGTAACCAGAGGGATGGCACAGAAGGTTGAGTGTATGTGTGAGTGGTTTGAGCACAAGATATTGGAATGAACACTGTTATTGGATGGCATTCATTCACATGCAGTGGGCTGTATGATGATGCAGCTGGCCCGAACCTGCACACACACCCTCCAGCAATCTGCCTGCATTCCCATTAGCAGGGTATTTTAATTCCTCACTAACACTTTAAAAGGGTAAAACATTCCTTTTAACCAAGGGTCTCCAGTCCTCCTCCTAAAGGGCCAATGTCATGCAGGGTTTAGCTTCAACCCTAATCAATCACACTTGAACTGGGCAATAAAGGTCATCAGGATTACTTGGAAATTACAGGCAGGGGTTAGAGCTAAATTCTGCAGGACAGTGAAATTTCAGGAGCAGAACTGGAGTCGGGTGCAAACTGTACTTTTTCATTGTTACTTGTCAAACATGACCCCAGTTATAATCCATGTCACACAGTGGGATCTCAATTATCATTAACATTAGACTGTATGACAGTCGGGACCCAGAAAGAACAGGCACACGCACAAGTGTCTGGACTTTTAGGTTATCTGCATTTATAGGCTGAATTGAAATTGTGAGCAGTACCCACAACACGCTATTTACAATTACAGTTTTTAATAGTATTGCTTATAGTAATTTTATGATAGAGGAGTTCTAAGAGCGCAGCAAAAAGACCTTCTCTAACTGTCCTGGTCAATGAGTGACCAGCCACTGCGCTCTTAACCGTCCCTAAAGGCAAAATCAAACTTTCTCAGTCACTCTACCAGAATGGTCTGACGCAGAACAGCTGTACCTAAAAGAGAAGTGATTCCAAAACTCTCCTCGTTGCACTTTGTTTAACCTTGTTGTGAGAATGCTAAAAGAACCTTTAAACGATATGTCCAAACATCCTGGTCGCTGTTATAGACTTATCGGTCAGTTCAACAACCATTGCATTCTGGGATAGATTTTGAAACATCTTTAACAATGTATATTTATTTGTAGGTCATCATGTGTTACTAAGAGACTTTTGTGACCATTGTGTGCCTGGCCAGCTGTTTACTAAAATTTCAAAAAGACACAGCTTTGATACAGAGATAATCAGGATTGATTATGAAATTCTTTGGGCTTTTGTTTGAGTTCAGACAGCTGACAGGGGAATGTGGGTCAGGAATAAAGGAGTAGAGTGGTGCTTTTGGCACAGTCAGGTATACTGAGGGGAAAAAAGAGGTAGTAAAGTTGGCTTGAGGAGGCCCTGGATCTGGAACAGTGGTTATAAGATGAAACCACCCACTGCCCCCACCTCTGCTCTTACTGGCCAGAAGAGTGCTGGCCGCTCTCCAGTGGGTAAAAGCTTTTGGCCAACCCCCATATTCAACTGTCCACACACGCACACACATTTTTTGGACCCTGTCTCTCTATCTCAGATGTTTCTCATTTCCTGTATGGCCTGTGTACTGTGCAATACATATTCTATTATTCAATCCTACAACGATCAGCAAACTCCTTAGCTTTTAAAACATTGATGTTCCTCAAATATTTTTTTAAAACCTCCTTGTATCAGCTGAAGACACATGTAGGTTTGATGATTTGTTTTGAATTACTTTGGTGATGAAATGTGTTACTACAGATTGACATTTTATGTTTTATTGTTTCTTGATTCTCAGGCTTCCACCTCAGTGCCACAGTAGTGTCACCTCAGGCTGGCCAATCAAAAGGAGCCTATAATGTGGCTGTAATGTTTGACCGCTGTCGCATCACTTCATGCAGCTGTACCTGTGGAGCAGGAGCCAAATGGTGCGCCCACGTTGTAGCCCTCTGCCTCTTCAGAATTCACAATGTAAGGGATTTTAGATGCTACCATTGCACTGCGCCGTTTACCCTAGTGTATTTTTCCATTCCTTGAAAGGGAATGTTCTTCTGTGGAACACAAAAGAAGATACTTTGAGTCATGTCTTACAATAGAAGTCAATGGGTGCCACTGTTGTTTGGTAACCAACATACTTCAAAATATCTTCTTTTTTGTTCCTCAGGAGCAAAAAAGTCATACAGGATTTGAATGACTTGAGAGTAAGTAAATGATGAAAATATTTATTTTTGGGCAAACTATTCCTTTAAGAAGTAAATCAAAGTTAATATTGTTTCAATAAAGTTTTAATTTGTCAGTTGATGAACCGACTGTACTAAACCCAACCCCCCTCTCTCCCATGGCCTGAGGAAACATATCTCACTCAACACAACATATACAAACGCTTTAGAATATGCACAATGGCCTGCCTCAGATGGACATATCTGCAGGGAAGATACACATACAGCACATGCACGATCTGTCTCTAGGTTTTGTCTATCTGTGCTGAGTGACCGTGGGTGTGAGAGCACTGAGAAGCTTTTGATTAGGTTTGAAGCCTCCCTATTGAGTGAGGAGGGTGGAGGGATGGATCTGTGCGGTTGTGATATCCCCCACCCCCCGCAGGAGGCCCTGCCACAGTCAGATAGACCCGGTCGCCCGGTCCGTGGGTGGCGTTTAGTATTTGCATGTGGGCCTCTCACTTGTGCTGGCTGCCGTTTAGGGGAAATTGTAACAAACTTATTTTGCATAAACATTGACTTGCAGGGTTTGGTCATAAACAACGAATACCTAATTATCCTGTTTGGTTTCTATTAAATGTTGATTCTAGAAGTCTACAAAGCAGAAACACAGAGGAAGAGCTGGCTGAAGCTTTATAAACTAAAAATGATAAAGTCTATAACGTTTAAAACTGATAAATTGGGTAAAGTTCAGACGTTAACTCTGACACAGGCTCATATTTATAGGTGAGGTTGACTCTTATCTTACACAGTCACTTGACAAATAGCTTCCTGAATGTATTATTTTTAAGTCTTTCAGTTAAGTCACTTACATTTTACCATCATTCGGCCAACTTGTCCATTGCAAGCTGTTCCAGTGTTCAATCTGCTATTGTGAGGAGAATAAACTGTGTGTGCCTGGTTCTGCTATGATATGCTTCACTGCCATTATCAGCCACACGGGAATTTTAGCGTATGCAGTAAATCATTGACAGCTGAGATGTCTTGATATCTTGCTTTAGCATCTCTACAGTGGCAGCTTTGCGTGCTGAGGCTGGTGTTTAATGAGGTTACCTATCATTCCCTCACATCACAGCCTGATGTTCAGATGCTTTGCGCTTGACATTTAGCCCACCTACAGATAGTATCACAGAGAATGTCACAAAATTGAACGCATTCCTACCCCACCACTGCTGCAGATTATTTTAAAATGGGTTTTATCTGTTCTTAGTTTCAATATGACATAAAAGAGAGCTGACATTGAACTATGCTGAGGAAAAAATCTTCAACAGAAGATTCTGTATATCTCTCTTATATTGCTGGATTATGATATGCAGTAGCTAGAGTTCTGGGTACTGGTGTGTTTTTACAGAGTTCCTGTAGCTCAGCTGGATCCAATGAATAAAATGGCAGAAAAATATCTTGTTACAGGATATATGTACTGCTCAGCAGGCACAATTAATTGGGTTACATTTTAATGCTTTTTCCCAACTAATGGCACTACATTAACACAGTAAATTGACAGGCCTAGCATAAATGTAAATGTATTTATGCATGTGTGTTAGTCACTAGACCTCTTTTTGGTGTCTTAGACGTGCCCTTTAACTGTTTGAGTGGGCTTGTGTGGTTTTCACGACTAGTGAGCTGTCAGACTGTCCTCACAGCATTACTTGCATCTGTGCATCCCACTAGCTTAATTGTGCTAGTCAAAACGTGGGAACTTGCATTAGAAAACACTTACTGACCTGCATGGTAAAAACTAGAAATTGTCTTTTGTTTGAGCATAATGAAAATAATGTCTTCCAAACTGTTTCGGAATAGTAACCACAAAGATAATTGCAGGGAAATTTTTTAAATAATGCTGTATTTAAGGATGTTCTAATGACATAATACATGCAATTTGGTTATTTAGTCGATACATTTCAAATTTGTCATTTGCTGAAATAAAACTTGTAGGAGGTTTTGTTTTGAGTCCTTGTTAAATGTGTTCTACGTCTAGATTTAACCAGAAACTAACACTGCTATGTGTAATTAGAAAGTATTTGGTGTGAAAAGTTTATAAAATGGTCATTCTCATACTGTGGGGAAGTATGGACTTAAACTTTTGTCTCAGCCATGTAGCTTAGCCAACTCAGTGTGTCTTAATGGGGCATTGGCCAGGAATCTTAAACGTTTCCATCCTTCTTGTCCTCCCGGGTGCAGAAGTCCAGGCACATTCTTCATCCATTCTCCTCTCCTCCTCATCCTCTGGCTCTCAGACATGGCTGACATATTTTACTTCAGTAGCTCATGGCATGACCCCTGTGGGACACTCTGCGTTTACAAACCACACTGTGGGATAAGGAGAGAATTTAGTTCTGATCTCCTTAAAGCGTATCTGTCTGGAGCTCATATATTATTCATGGACCGTTTGCAAATGAGGGGTTTTCTAAACCTGAAGGGGAGGACCAGATGATGCACACTGGGACAGCCACCTGACGGGCTCAAAGCCTCCAGACACATTAAAAATGCACAGAGTGGTTGTTAATGAGCAGACTGCTTTAGATTTAGTTTGCTTTTGTGAGTGGGAATCAAGGCAAAAGTTTGAATAAGTTTTTTAACATCAACTTCAAATATCAGTGACTCATAATACATGCTTTTCTGTAGGCATCTGCAGTGTGTCTCCGAGCACCTGTGTCTGAGTCCCTGTCCAGATTACAGCGGGATCAACTTCAGAAATTTGCACAATACCTTATCAGTGAACTCCCACAACAGGTGAGCTATGCATTTTTTATTTGTTGTTTGTAGAAATGGATTGGTTCCCTGCTGCTTTTTTGAGCTCTAGGTTAGGGTCATGACCTCTCATGGTCATAAACGGCTTGGAAATATCAGGGATATTTAGGATATTAAAAAGTTAAATAAATATCATGCAATTTTAGGGCTATAAAATAAATCAAATTTAATGTCAGAAAATTCTATGTTAAATATACTTTGTTCTAGTTATAATGATATACTTAAATATTTAAAATATTTCATCAGCTAGATATTGGTTTTTGAGTGCTTGTGTAGAGTAAAACCACTGAGCATTTTATTGAAGTTTTATACGATAAGTATAATTACATTGGGTCATTCATAAAGTCTGATATCGGACATGCAAATGGAAATCCACTCAGCAAACTAAGAAAACAAAACGGTGAAAAGTACCTTGGTCATGTGGAAAGTAAGAATTATGTAGCTTCCAAAATGGAGTAGGAAAATTTACCTGTACCTAAATTTACATCTTGGGCTGAATTGCGATTGGCTGGTTTTGTCGACAGATCTTGCCGACAGCTCAACGTCTCCTGGATGAGCTGCTCTCTTCCCAGTCTACTGCTATTAACACAGTGTGTGGAGCCCCGGGTATGCACTGACCTACAAACCACAATTAATAACTACACTATAATTTACTTTCTCATTTTCTGTGAAGCCATTAAGTGTGGCATGTGGTTACATTGTTAATCCTCATTTTTTTTGTCAAAATGATTGGATCCACAGATCCTACTGCTGGCCCCTCAGCCTCTGATCAGAGCACTTGGTATTTAGACGAGTCTACCCTCAGTGACAACATAAAGAAGACCCTGCACAAGTTCTGTGGCCCTTCACCTGTAGTGTTTAGGTAAAACCTTTTATAGCCAACCTTGTACTCGGTCTCAAAATCCCATTGCCATGTTCCTAAAACATTTCTAAATATTAAAGGAATAGTTCACCCAGAAATGAAAATTAGCTCAAATTATCACCCTCAAGGCATCCTAGGTGTAGGGTTGTTGTGTGTCTTGTGACTGCGTGTTTCATCATGATACATACGATGACTAGTTATGAGACGCGAGAGAACCAATAAGATTCCAATAAGAGAACCAATAAGATGTTGGCTGTACTCATTCATTTAGATGTTTACAATCAAACATGCTGTATTGAGCACTAAATACACTCAAAGTATTAACAGTTTTCTTTAAAATCATGCACACTATTAACTGGCAGTATATTATTTAATATAAAGTTTTTTGGAGCTTAAATCTTCCACACTATTCACTGTCAGGATGTTATTTAATATAACTCAGATTGGCTCATAGAAGAAAGTCATATACGCCTAGGATGCCTTGATGATGAGTCATTTATGGGCTAATTTTCATTTTTGGGTGAACTATTCCTTTAATTAAGAGTATCACATCAGCATGAGTGAATTACAACAGCAAGATAATGAGTATAATGTATTTTGTATATATATACGTCAGTAGGTTGGAATTAACAGTTCTTTTGGTCTTTCACTTGTTTTTCATAGTGATGTGAACTCTATGTATCTGTCATCCACTGAGCCTCCCGCAGCTGCTGAATGGGCTTGTCTGCTGAGGCCTCTGCGAGGAAGAGAGCCAGAGGGCATTTGGAACCTTCTATCCATCGTCAGAGAGATGTTTAAGAGGAGGGACAGTAACGCTGCTCCTCTGTTAGAGATCCTCACTGAACAGTGTCTCACCTATGAACAGGTGTAGAATCTCATTAAGCCACATCCCAAAGAGATAATGCTGTTAACCAATCAGAATCAACTATTCCAGAAAGCGGTGTGATAATGCCTCTTATGCTTTAATGACTAGGCTAATGTCAGCTGCTGTCTCTGTTCTTCATCCAGATTATTGGTTGGTGGTATAGTGTGAGGACATCTGCCTCTCATAGCAGTGCCAGCGGGCACACAGGCCGCAGTAATGGGCAGACAGAGGTGGCAGCTCATGCCTGTGCCAGTATGTGTGATGAGATGGTGGTTTTATGGAGACTGGCAGTGCTAGATCCAACTATGAGTCCCCAGAGGTGAGCAACTCAGTAGAGCTGATGAAAGTCAAAAGAGCTACTGATTCTTCTTTTCTGACACTTTCTGATTTACAATAACATCAGGTTAATAAACTTCTGAGGGTTTTGTTATTATTTGTCCTCACTTTGGCATGTGCTCATGTTTCCTAACTGTTTGTTTCTTCAGGCGTTTGGAACTTGCTGCCCAGCTAAAGCAGTGGCATCTAAAAGTTATAGAGATAGTGAAACGGGGCCAGCACCGCAAGTCCCTGGACAAACTCTTCCAAGGCTTCAAACCAGCTGTGGAGTGCTGCTACTTCAACTGGGAGGTCGCCTACCCTTTGCCTGGCATCACTTATTGCAGTGCAGATAAGAAAAATGCCTCATTTAGTTGGACCAGGGCAGTTCAGCAGCACCGAGGTGTTAAAGCTGGGACTACCGGGGATCCTCAAGAACCAGGAGGAGGAAGTCGCAGTGGAACATCAGAAGCCAACTCCTCCGATCACAAGTCACGGAGCAGCTCCCATGCTTCTCAGCAGGAGGTAGCTGTCCGCCCCAAAGAGACCATCGTGAGCAAAAGGAAAGGAGTGTCTGGGGTCAACAGCGGTGGGGTGCTGGTCCGTCTGGGTGGTGGAGCCTCTCTTTCACTCGAGGAGGGAGGAAAAGGCATGTATAAAGCCAGTGGCTCCTCCCCATCGTCTGGTAGCAAGGCAAAGCTAACGCAGAACAACAAGGGCTCATGTGGAAGTTCAAGCGGTGTCAGTGGGAAGCACCCGAGCGCTAAACGACGAACCAGCAGTGAGGACAGTTCTCTAGAGCCTGACATGGCAGAGCTAAGTCTGGATGATGGTTCGAGTCTGGCTCTTGGGGCAGAGGCCAGTAACACCTTTGATTTTCTTCCACCTCCACCTGAGATGCTACCTTCACCCAGCTCCCTGCTCCGAGAGCCACGCAAATACAACAATGGTAATGTTTCAAAAGATCGCGCCTTTGAGACAAAACGTCCAGGACATGTATCTTCGGCTGCTGATGCCCATGCCTGCTTCTCCAAGGAGAACTCCATACCAGACCCAGTGGCGGTAGCTATGGAGAAAGAGATAGAGGTAGAAGCTGACCTGGATGAGAATGGAGGCGACGAGGAACTGGTAGAAGATGCTCAGCCCTCTGCGCCAGTCACTGGCAAGGCTCAGCGAGGCTGTGGAGATGGAAGTGGGGCTTCAGGAGGGTCTCCTGGACCAAAGGCAGCTGAGGCAGTTGCAGGTGGGGATGCAGTGGGTGATGATGACTACCAAGCATACTACCTTAGTGCTGCATCCGAAGAGGGTGGCGACAGAGGGGTTGCAGACAGCAATCATGAGGAAGAACCAGACATCTTTGCTGGGATTAAACCTTTGGAGCAAGAGGGCAGAATGGAGGTTAAAAGACTGTTTTTGTTTTTTAAAGCACTTATGCACTTTATTTGACAAAAAGTTTCCCAGATTCTGATGGCATTCAAGCAGTGGTTGTTAATGCTGTTTTGCAGGTACTGTTCGCCTGTGCGGAGGCTCTCTATGCTCATGGCTACAGTAATGATGCATGCAGACTGGCTGTTGAACTGGCCCGAGATCTTCTGGCTAATCCACCTGACCTCAAAGTGGAGCAGCCGCAGACGAAGGTATCAAAATTGACAGTAGGGCATGATACCTACATTCATGCTAATGCCCACCTCTGAACTTGAATCTGTCTGTTTTTTTTTTAAGAGTAAAAAAAGTAGGGTGTCAACCACTAAACAGACCCAGGTGGCCACAAACACCTTGACAAAAGTAGCCTTCCTGCTAACTGTCCTGAGTGAAAGACAGGAGCTCCATAACCTGGCCTTCAACACTGGCATGTTCTCCCTGGAGCTGCAGAGACCACCAGCTTCTACTAAAGCTCTTGAGGTAAAGCTGCTGGTGTGAACATTTGTTTTTAAACAACAGCCTGAACAGTTCTGGATTTTATTGACCACCAGTACAATCAATATTTACCATAACATTAAACCATTTATTAGTATATTAAATATTTAGTAATGTGAGTATTGCCTAGAATTCCTCTAATAGTGTGTTGTCTGTGTAGTTCATATTTTGAGTTCTTCATTATTAACGCCAATAATACAAAAAATACATGTAATCTAATGCTAATTTGTACAATATACCCCACATACTGCATGTTGTAGTTTGTATAGTGTATGTTGTGTTGTATGGTGTAGTGTTGAATCTCTAAATTCTGAGGTCCTGTGCTCCTTTGTTAGGTAAAGCTGGCATATCAGGAGTCTGAGGTCGTGGCTCTACTCAAAAAGATTCCTCTGGGTCTTGTAGAAATGACTTCCATAAGGGACAGAGCCGAGCTGCTCCGTGATGGAAACTTCTGCGACTACCGGCCTGTGCTGCCCCTTATGCTCGCTAGCTTCATATTTGATGTTCTCTGCACCCCTGGTAAGTCACATGCTTTCCTATTTCTTCAATATTTTAAAAATGCTCTTTAAGAGCCCCAAATTCCCCATGCACATCTATCATTATTCTTTTTCTAACTCACAGTGGTGTCTCCCACGGGCTCTCGACCCCCAAGCCGTAACCGCAACAACGAGATGCCTGGCGATGAGGAGCTGGGCTTTGAAGCTGCTGTGGCAGCTCTCGGTATGAGTCAGTTTATGTGGAACTCACTGAACCACTTAAAACCACTGTGTGTTGTGTAAGACATTCTGTTTCAATCATCTCTCCCTCTCTGTCTGGTTCTGCTTGTTTCCAGGTATGAAGACGACAGTTAGCGAGGCTGAGCATCCTCTCCTCTGTGAGGGGACA
>JAZGTK010008126.1:0-18620 GCA_036877625.1 Ambastaia sidthimunki
GAGTCAAACCCATGACTTCAGTGTTGCTAGCACCATGTTGTACCAGTTGAGGTACAAAAACACTTCTTACAAAATGTGTGTTTCATTTTTACTCTCATTTTTCTTTCCCTTCCTCTTCACTATGTTTTATCTCTTTGGCCACACGATGTGGAGGCCAGTGTGTGGGTGTGTGTGTGGTAGGAGGTGTCAGTGAGGGGGTCCCCCTGGGGGTCCCGCTCAATGTCAAGGACAGTTATACTCTAGAGATGGTGCTGAAAGAGGTCGCTGTGGGGTCGGCCACTGACTGCTGGACCACAGCATAGGGAGATGACAAAGAGCACAACTTTACAAGACAAAAAACCCAGACTGCCCCACAGTGCTGTATACACAACCACACACACAGAGTTCATGCAAGGAAGAGGTCAGTTCTGTCTTCTTCTAGGCACAGATTTGCATAATTTAGTGTCATGTGTCATGAAAGTTTGAAAGTGAAAAGAGAGTAAACAATAAATCAAACAAACGTAGTTTCATTTTGGTAGAAGGTATTAATTGGACTGATTTACAAAAACATAACATATTGCTTAACACTACAAAAACATAACCACTGCCATAACATAAACATAAATTAAAAGTTGCATCGAAAGAGTACTTCTAATGGTTGCTTTGCCATTCTGACAACAAAAAGGATTCTCTTGCAATTTTGGAATAGTTTGCTCACTTTCATAAACACTCAGTTTGAGTCAAATGTCAGTGGCCCAGAGCCCTTTATCCAGACAGTGGATGATAAATTAGCATTTGGAGGGCATCTAAGAGATCACTGTTCACCCGTCAGCAAGGCGACGGTCAGCTCGGATTTATGACTGCTGCTCCACATGCCTGCCTTTTGGGAAGGGAATATAGAGAATATAGATAGAAAATAGGAAGAAAGAAGCGGACACAGGAGGCTGTGGTTCAGGGGAGAACACCCCTCGGACGTCACCCCTAAGCCCCCACAACGTTCCCCCTTGTAAAGGGCTTGGCTGCTTTGAACTGGGGAATCAAATGGTACCAGCCTGATTCCGTGTCAAAAGAACCCCCTCGCATCCCCTCTGCTTTCAGTAAAGAGGGAAAAAGAAAAGCTCTTTGACTTATTTGTGACTTAGTCCCTGTGAAGAGAAAGTTAAAGCTCCTGGCTGGGATGTTGGGCTTTGACTTTCTTTTGTTCTCTTTCATGTCTGAGGTATGGCGATTGTTCGGTTACATTTGGCCTGACTGACCCCTGCAAGTGTGCATAAATACGTCTATGTGGGCAGGTTTTTGGGGATTAAATTTTTGACAATGTCCTCATAAGAACAGCTGACCATGAGCTGGTTTCACAAAAAACTAATTGTTAGCTTAATTCTAGTAATTCTTGTCAATCAAATAAAATGGACTTCCATGGATAATCACAGATAAACAAAAGCCAGCATAAGCAACGAACAATCAAGTTTATCAATTTGTCTAAAGTATTGTTTATTCAGGAATGCATTCTGTCTGCAATGTATTTTTACTGGTAGGTTGCCACATCTGTTAGATGTATGTCTTTGTCCATTGTACCATGTAAAAGTTGTTAAACTTGAAAAAATCTTGAGGTATCTGCATTCTATTTAACTCAAAAGCAAGAATTAATATGTACACACAACAAAAGGCTTTGCATTAGGATTTGCATATTGTAAATATAACTTAAATTTAGAACAACAGAAGACCACTTTAAACTCACCTTGCTGAGGCATGATGGGAGGAAGCACTGGCCAAAGATTCCATTCTGATCGACTATCCACTGCTGATGAAAGACAGTGTCTTGACTGATCGCTCAGACCAGACTGGCTGGAACTAGGGCATTCAGGCAGAGTTTCATCTGTCAACTGCTGGGCATCTGGAGCTTGCCTTGAATGAGGGCTCTGAGGCTGGGTTTTGGGGGTATAAACTGCGCTGTCTGGCAGAAGGGTGGAAGGTGTTTCTTGTTTGCAAGAGATGAGAGATTTCGAGAGACTTGTGTGGGGAAACTCTATCCGAGAGCTGGCCTGGCCACAACTTCCTGGAGAGCTGAAGTGAGGAGCAGGTGGAGTAGTGTAGTAGTCCTTCTTATGATCATTATTCGGGTTGTGGTCAGTATCATGGTTTTCTTCATCGTCAGAACCATTGTCAGCCCCATCTTTGACACTGAAGTTCTCTGGTAACATAAAGAGGGGGCAGATATAAAAACATGTCCTCTATATCTTCTAACAGGGCTGGACACCTCTGGACCTCATGATCCACTGTCGTGTGTCAAGTTTAGATGCACCTGGACAAGCTAACTGAGGTCTTCTTAAACACAGAAAGCAAGAGGCAGGTAAGGTTTAGAACTAAACTCTGCAGGACAGTGGATGACAAAGGCCAGAGTTTCCCAGCCCCACACTATGGCATTACAGACAGTTCTGCTGTTAACAAAGGATGGAAATGCAATGTCTGTTCATCTTAATTGTGGATATTGCTCACTCTTTACATATTCAATTACATCTTAAAAATCTGAAGATTACTGACAATGCAAACAGTTTGTCAAAAGTATAGTGTCCATACCTGACAGGGCATCAGAGAAGCTGCTGTTAAGGTCAGTGCTGCGACTGAACTGGCTGGATGCAGGCCGACTAAGGTCTGTCAAAGAATTTGAGGTGATAGAAGAGGTTGGGGTGGCTGGAGTACTTGGGGTGCCCAAAGTGGTTGGGGTCCCTGGGATGCTGGGGGTTGTTGGGGTGGAAAGAGTGCTTGGGGTCATTGCCTCATCCAGTGCCATTTCATGGGTCCCCTGAATCAGGTCTGGTGGACCAGAGTTGGCATCCTCTTCCTCATCTTCATCTTTTAAAGGAATGTGTGTGTCAGGGGACTGGAATCTCTGAGGGTGATCAATAGACTGAAAAGTAGTAGATAGACTGACTGGGAATTCTAGAGAGGCTTTACTTGGATTAGGGGATGCCGGCACATGGGGTAAATCCACAGCAAACTGTCTTCTGCTAGAATTACTCAAGAATTGCTTCTCTCTGTTGTCTGTAGAAAGATGACATTATCATGTTTTAAAATGTTGCGAAAACAATATTTCAAAGATGTTATGAAGACAAGTTCTATGGGAAGAATACGAGGTAAGGGTCACTCTGCAGAGTAAGATTTGGAAAATCTTTATAAAAATGCTTTAATAAAACAATTTTATAAAAAATGTGTTAATGCACAAGAGCAGAAATCCTTCCCTAAACAAACAATTCCACAGCACAGAGAAGTAATGGCTGCACATTAGACTGTAGTCTGCAGCTGTCTCATGAAGAGATGAACCCCTCAACAGGCCCACAGACAGCCGGGCATACTCACACACTCGCACACACACTCGCACACACACACTTGCACACACACACACACTTAATGACAGGCATTGTTCGGGGCACACAAAAAAACGTCCTGAATAATTAACATGGGGGTCCTGCATGAGGGTCAGGCGAAAAGCGTATTCATCATCATTTACAGCTAAAAAGGAGAGGATAGAGGCAAAGGCCATCCAGCCCAATGGCTGACGCTATTCCACTCTGCTGAGCCTCAGAGCAAACAGCCTTTTGCCTGTTGTGGGCCCCTGGCTTCTAACAAGGACCCTGGGACACTCCCCCCTACTGCTCCAAAACTCTGTCCCTCTGCAGGAGCAGCTGTGCAGTTCCCAACTCAGTATGCAGAGTGCCTCTAAGATATGATAATTACCACTTGTGACCACTATATGAAGGAACTCACTCTCATAATTGGGATTAGAAACCCCATACAGCTAATTATGAATGCAGTGACAGCAAAGCAAACGAATGAGTCAGATCTCACTCTTTCTCTCTATAGTTTCTAGGGCTGATGCCCGCTGGGTGATATTTACAGAGACTTTCCTGTTGCGTGATGTGCAGTATTCTTTTCAGGACTTGTTTTTGGTGAAAGATCTGTAGTGTGCTGTGAGGTTGTCTTGTTTTGATTGCTTAATGTTGTAGCGATCTTTGCTGCTTTGGCCATACAATTACCAACAGACACAGGAACCATCTGAACGGCTGATAAACAACATCAGCTTGGCTCAAGAATCTTAATTAGCTGATGTAATGTTCGCTGAGTAGTCATAACCAATTTGTTGGCCGCTAGCCATTTTAGGATTAACGTTTACCAATTGTGTGTTTGTTGTGTGTAGATGAAACCGGTCTACAACATGTTGATTCACGCAGTTGGCTGCATTTATTTACTCTGTGGCCAGTATGAAAGGTTTTAAAATATAATGATTAATACTCAAAAAGTGTGGAGAGAGGAAAACTTGTCTTTCTACACCCCCTGAAATTAGCACAAAAATGTACACAAATAAGACCATGTCCCTGGCTCTCCTCCCCTATCGTTTGTTCGCTGTATGGTTGTTGTCCCTCTGCCTGGTCTCTCGCCAGGCCAGTGTTGTGCGAGTCCCCCAGCAGGGGCCTGTGTTCAAGAAGACCAGAGGCCCCCACACAATACACTCTTGTTCCACTCTGTCTGTGTCACTGAGGAGTCAGAGGACAGAAAAGCGAGAAAAAAGGACTGAGTGAGTAGAAAGAGAAGAGAGAGAGATTGGCAGAGGGAAAGAGAGCAGAAAGTGCATAGCTGTACTGCTGTTCTGACAATACCATTGGTAGTCCATCTGTCACAGTCTCACACATACACACAAATAGGGAATGTGTGTGTGCGTGTGTGCACAACATGTGTCATATTGCACTGTTCTGGCCTCACCCCCCCGCTCTCTCCTTGGGGAGCTAAAGGCAGGTCGGGGTTGATTGTTAGACTCTCCGAGCACCATATGGCCGTATAATTAGTTTTGGCCTGTGATGTGGAGTAATGCTTCCATCTCTGTTGACTCCCAAGCACGCTATGAAAGACACGGTTCTGATGTGTGTTAATGACCAATCCTGCCCAAATACCTTCACACCACAGCACTGCGGCTTAAAAGAGGTAGCAGGCTGGAGCACCAGGAGGGTGGCGCCAAACAAACAACACACATTCTGTTTTAATGGATACATGACAGGTTAACTAATGTTACTTTAGATATTTGAACTAGTGTCATCATAATTAACACAATCACAGCACTGCCATTTATTTTATTTAACATGCTAAAAATAATAAGTGCATTTAATGCGTCATAAGTTTATATAATTTCTTGAAGGAGTTTTGCAAAAAACACTTTGTTGAATGTAACTCTTGCCTCATATTAAATGATATCAGCTAACCAGTCTGAGAAAACTAAAAAAAAATCATTGATAATTGTATGAATGTATGTAGTACTGACCTATCCGTGCTTGATGTTGTGGAGCACTCAGGGTCTGCTGTCTTTGTTTTTGTCCCGGATGAATAGGTTCCAGTCTGGGCTGCATGCTCAGGAAATGTGGAGGTCTAGGATGGGAAGGACAGGCCTCCATATGAGCAAGAAAACGTGGACACGGGGGTGGTGGGGCATTCTCTCGCAGGATAATCTGAAAAGATAATGTAAATTAAAAATAAAATTCAGTAAATTAATAAAAGGATTTTTTTTTTGCAATGTAGGATGTATTCTGGTATATTGGACATATTTTTATTGGACAGGAATTACATTTTTTTTAAATGATCTAATTTACCTGAATTCAATTAAATATGAACCTTGTGTTGTCAGATGGCACTCTGAAAAACTCCTTAGGTTTTTTACCCAAAGCCTCACATTCAATTAAACTTCTCTGTACTGCCCCCTAGTGTTTATTTATTGAAATGGCTCTAGTTACTTTTGAAATAACTAAAGCTAAGACCTTCAATATTGCCGGTCATTGTGCTGCATGGACAGAACGGTCCACCCTAAGAAATAAATTTGAAGCCAGGTCCTTTATAATGGGAGAAAGCAAGGACCAGCACTTGGTATTAAGTTGGTAGCAAGCAAACACAACCACAGCCTGAGGGTAGTTTACTTCACTTCTGTTTTTACATCACAAATAGTCATAACCTAGCAGCTGTTTAAATGTTATCACCTGTCAATGTCTCAATGATTTTAGGATTTTTTGCAACTCTGTGTGTGTTTCTGTGTTGTGAAGCCAGACGGGTGCCACTCTGCCTATAACCTGTCAGAGCACAAGCCCTAACCTGTCCAATGCCACAGGGCAATGTTAACAAGCACAAACACCCACACACACGTCTCAATGTCTTTATCCCTTTTGAATTGACTGACAGTAGATTGCTGAGTAAACAAGGTTTGGTCTGAGCTAACAATGTTATCAAAGGGGACATGAGCTCCCCGTTCTCTGCATATAGCAGCCCACAGCGGTGACCTGAAACCTTTTTACACTTGTAATGGGTCTCTGACACTAATGAAGTTATCTTCTTTTACAAACAGGTCCTTCTCACCTTTTATCTGACTTCAGTCATTCTTTCATTCTCTCGCTCTCTTTCTCTATCTCTATCTCACACACACACACACACACACACACACACGTAATAATTTAACTCCATTTTAGTTTTGACTTGTTTCCCGCATGTCCCTCAACATCCCCAAAACTAACTACAGTAGCATTTACTTGCAGATGCTGTTTAGAGGTTTCTGAAAGTGGCATTGTATATTAAACTCAAGTGTCTTTGACCTTGTGATGGTGTTTGTAGCCCTATGTTAGGCCTGAGGGTCTCTCGGACCCAGTGTGTGGGCTCCTCAGGGGCTTGCAGGAAATGGCATGACCCCCGGCGTCAGGCAGCCCACACTGAGACATACAAGCGCACACTGCCTGTGCTAATGTCATTAACCTCGTGTGTTTGTGCCGGACAGCTTTCTGACAGGGACAGGGCCAAAGCACGCTCATGAATGTAGGGAGTCTGTAAACCAGACGTCACAGATGGCCTGCACCAAGCAGAGGCCTGCATACACTTTTCAGGCCCTTCACAAACACATGTACGTCCATACACACACACAAACACACACTTAATAGCACTGCCTCTGTGTGAACCCTCTGTTGGGCGGGTGGGGGCGGAGGCCGAAGCAATCGGGGCCCAAACAGAAGTGTGTCTCTGTGTCTCTGTCTGCAGGGAACAGAGGATTCTTCTCAAAAAGGCCTGATGTCTAAGAAAGCCAGGCTTAGCGCTAACAAGGTTAAACCCAGCTGAAAAAGAGTGACTTTTTCAATCAACCAGATTTGTGTTTCTGCCTGTGCTGTAATTAGCTTTGCTGTAGGACAGAGGGATGAGTAAGAGAGAAGCAGCGGAGAGGAGGGGAAGAGATGACAGTGGGGAGCATTGTGGAGTCTCTGCGATTGAGAGAACCAAATCTGATTAGCCGCTCGTGTCAGAAGCCAATCTCAGATGCAGCTTAGCATTCTGAGCAACTTTCTACGATCTGTTCTGGCAGACAATGAGGCTACTTTTTCCATCTCCTACAGCTCTCTTTTTCCTTTCTTCTTCCAGCCCAATCCTAACCAGATCAGCCTGTCGCATGGGACACCACGCAGGCAACCTACAGTAAATCCTTAGACATTGATATAGAACATCACAGTTCGTTGAAGTGCGTTACTAATTGTTTGCCTTACAGGTGACCCAGCTAACAATTGTACTTATTTATTTCTTCATATTATTTATATAAAGTTATTTCTTGGTTATAAGAACCTAATTCAAACATTTTTTGAAATTCTGTAACATTTTTAAATAATTTCACTAACTACTTCAGAATTACGTTTTCATAAATATATGACATATAATGTTAGAAAAACATTCTACCAACTTCACTGAAAGAATCTTTTTAAAACATACAGAAATTGTAGAGGATATTAGACTGTCTGTTAGCTGGGAAAGTATGTAGTTTTAGTTGCATTAGCGGAACCAAACCATACTGCAAAAATAATGATTGTGCAGGATTTTATTTTTTTAAATAAATTGCTAAAATATTGCATGTAAAAGAATGTCACACTAGCATGTAAAAGAATGTCACACTAGAACTCTTGAAATAAGTTTTAACTGAACCAGAGTCAGAATTTGGCCCCTTATTCAGTGCTAATGCAGGCATGCATTGTCTCCTGATCGCATGCCTCTGTAGTTGTGGCGACCTTTGTCCAAAATCGTCTGGAGCTATAGCTCTACTCGCATCATTAGCAAAGGGTTTCATACCAAACAGAATGCAACCAAACCCCAGCCCAAACCAAACCATAAATCACAGTGTAAACACCAGTGTTTGTCTGCAAAGCGGGGCAGGATCAGAAGTGTGTTTGCCCACCTGTGCATGTGTCATCGTTTCAGTGTACAGTATTCAGGGCCTTGGAGGCACTCTGATCCTCAGTGATGTCATCTCAATGCCCTGTCTCTGTGGCGACAATGTCCGTGGAGACAGTAAGGTATGAAGCCAATGGGTGGGTTAATAGTCTTGTTTTCAATAGAATGCTTACACAAGAATAGCCCCTGAACACGTGAATACAGTGATGCGGTTAACTTTTTATTGTTGACAGTGTACAAAGGTAATTTAGAGGGCAAAAAATGTGTGCCAGTGTGGGTGTGTTTTTGTCTTTGGAGATGCATAAGTGTGTGTGTGTGTGTGTGTGTACTGTGCTTGGCTGTGTACTGGTACATTTGTGTGTGAGGGGCAGTCAAAGATGTAAATTAGTCAGTAAAAAGCTGGTGGATCTTTGTACCCTTCTTTCTGTTTGTTTGTCTAGAGGCCAAGACAGGAAACCAGCCCACACAACTCGCCATCCCCATGGCAACCTCTCTGTTTCCTGTGGCACATTCACARTCTCTGGCCCCTTTAAGAGGGTGACCATGAGGTAGAGACACAGGCCATCACTGCCTAAGCATGTGTGTGTGTGTGTGTGTGTGTGTGTGTGTGTGTGTGTGTGTGTTTCAAGAGATTGTGTTTGTTTACAGGAGTCCGATTTGTACATTAGCCATGTTTAATTAGATTATGTTAATGTACTGCATGATCAAATTGAACTTTGATGATGCTTAATTATTTGTCAAACGAGTTGCAGTATTGTGTCTTTATAATTGAAGTGTAACTGATATTTTTAAAGAAGCACAGATGGAAACTTACAGTGTGATGCTGTCCTCTGTTCCACAGGACCGCTTGCTTCACAAAGCAGAAGTAATATGATGGTGCCTAAAGAACACAAAACAGGTTTAGATGTAACATGATATATGATACCCACAGTAATTAGCGGTGTTTGCTAACACAAATATCATTAGACATATTGCTCAATCTTTAGGGTTAAGGGTTTGTTCTAAACTTCATTGTCTAACTCTCCATTTGTGCTATGAACATGAAAAATAAATGAAATTTTGTGGGTTATTGGTAAAAATTGAACTGTCACTTTTTTAAGCTGTCTAAAAAGTTTGTTTGTTTACCTGTCAAACCATAAAACTGGGGAAAAAATATCATAGACTTGCAAATTACAAGAGACAGAATTAAATCTTCAGTGACCAGAACATCAGAGGCTTTGGGCCAGTAAGCAACCACCTAGCAACACCCTAGCAACCACATAGCAATGAGCTAAACACATCAATGCAGCCAGGTTTGCATACACGCATGTTTTTGGAAAATGAAAAGATCTAGTTGAGTTCAAATGAAGATGTTGGAATACATTTTTAATGTTACTTGATTTATCTCCTCAGTTTTAGCACAAACACTGGCTACAGAAACACAAACAAACACACTGTGATTCATTGGCCTCCTTCTCAGAGCATCAATTGACCTTCTGTCTTTGCTTGAGGTCTGTGTCGCATCTCAATAGTGAATCCTGATGACTGCATCAGATTTTCTTTGCAGTTCATCATGTTCTCATCAGCTATCTTCTCCATTAGCTCTGATACAACCAGCCTTTGATGGTCTCCACTCCATTGCTCAGCTCCTCTTTTCACTCTTAGTCTTAGTCAGAGTCTTGGACACTCTTGTCCGCATGACCTGTGGCCCAGAGCTCCAGCAGAGACACATCCATCACCAAAGACACCTCTCCATCTTTCTGCCTATCCTTCACTGGTTACTGAGGTCACTTATGTCGCTATTTCGAGATCATCTATCTCACCGAGGCAGGTGCCATAGCTTCCGAGTCAGCCCCTGCGTGGCAGCCTGGTGGTTTTCTCTCTTTCACTGTGGTCGCACACTGGGGCAGGGGATTGTTGGATCTGAGGCCACCAGCCACCTGTTGCTGATGAGTGTGCGGCCTGCAGAGTGGGACCAAAGAAAAAATATTGACTGCCTGCTTGAACCTGTCCATTGAGGTGCATTAAAAAAAAAAATACTATTGACAGGTCGTGACATTGTTCTTTAAAAGCTTCAGACTCTGTTGTAGCTCGCTTTTAATTAAAGGAAACTACCAAATTCTAAACTCTGATTGGATAAGCTGTGTTTACAGTTATTCTGTAACCAAAAAGCCCATTTGTGGCAACATATTCTATATCAATCCTAAACAATCTACTTTAAGGATTATGAAGTATGGAACTTCCCAAATTATTAATAAGTTTAACCATTAATTTCACATTACTTTCTTTTATTGTATTGCTGCGCAGACGTTTAAATTAACCGATAACTCAAGACAGGTGGTGCTATATAGTAATTTTACCATGCTTAAAGGGATTTTAGTCATGATAAAATTTCTGTTAACATAAGGAGACCAAAAAGGTCAATCCCAAGTGCTTTAGTTTTAAAATTGCCCCTGGCTTTACCTCCCCTGTATAATAAAGCCTTTGAACATCACTGCAGATAATATAAACTAATGCCACTTGTTGATAAAACGCCCCCAATTTCTTCTTCTGTTCTTATTATGCTCTTCAAATAAATGATTGCCAAATGATGCACAATGACCAAATCCTACAGCCAAATTGTGGCCACTTAGTTCACAATAGCCTGCCTGCTCCTTAATTACTTCTTGAATGTGAAATATGTAGTAGGTTTGGACACATATGGCTGATTCTGGGATGGAAAAGCATGTAGATTTGTGAAAAGAGACTAGAAACCAGTGGGAAGGAGAGCTTATATGTTTGTTCTGTTGTGGGAATGCAAACAGTAATATTCAAACTTCACAGATGGCAAAAGGTACGGAACAAAACCAGCTCACCTTATGAGACCTTGAGATTCATTAAAAGTCACAACCTGTCTTCAAACATCAGGAAGGCGGCATTGGTAAACAGCGCTCTTGATTAGATGTCATATTCATGTTGTAACCCAACACCCGCCTCATAGGTCACAGGACGAGGGTCTCGTTTTATTAGGAGCTCTCAAGCAAACATAAATAAGTCCCAATGAGTCAGCCCACACTCTTCTGTTGTGCTCTCTGAACTTCTCATCATTGAGTTCCGTAATGAAATTGGACAGGCGTGATTGGTGTCTTCTGTATCCCATCGTCCAATTCTCCAGATGAGATTAGGCCAATTCCAGGCAGATGGGCTTTCCATTGCCTGTGTGTCTCAGGGGTGCACGAATGCCGCTGTCATTTGGGCTTTTCCTGTCAGAAGGGCTGTTTACCATTGCATCACGCAGGCTAGGACAGGAAATGTGCCACAGGACACAGGAAATGTGAAGCTTGTCAATTTCCAGTAGGTGGAAGAAGGAAGATCAAATTATTTAATCCACTAATAAACAAAGTGTTCCCTTCTTCTCCTCCCTCTCTCTCTTTCTCTCTCGGTTTGTGGACCATCTGTTTGTTTCTTATGGAAACTACTTGCACTTTGATATCTGCATATTTGTTTATATTTGCTTACATTAGTAAATGTTGCATCAGTGAAGCAAGAAGTCGGACATCAGATGATGTATCAAGAGGTCAAACCTCAAATGTCCTCAAGGCCAAACTAAAAATTTTAAAATAAAGAGAGAGTTGAGGTTGTTTGTTAAAAAAAGGGAGCAATAAGGAATTTTACAAGCAACAGTGATATAAGCATGTTCAATATTAGCATGGTTGGCATTTTGCCTTAGGTTTAAGGCCACAGTGCTGTTAAGGCTTACGGCTTTGTTTGACCTATTTGTTAGACCATGTTTAACCTGTGTTTGTATGCATAATGTAAAAATGACAACCGTCCAAATCAACCATCAGAAAGTCTGAAATGTTGCGTATGAAAGCAATATGACGCTTACAATCACGTCTGTTGACATGTTTTGGGTGGGAAGCAGTTTGGTACAACAGCGTCATATTGCTTTCATATGCAGTTAAATGAACAGGAAGCTTATTTGCATTTCAGACACCAGCTATTTTGTTTTTTGTTTGTTTTTTTCCCACTACATTCTTTTAATGTAACAACTATTTTCAGTGTAAATCAAACAAAATGATTGTCATTTTCACATTGCACAAACAAAAAGAAACAGATGGGTTAAACAAAAGTTAACACAGATAAAAAAAAGGCAAAGCAAAGCACTGTAATTCTATGTAAACAAGGATAAGTGAAATGATACAATATAATATGCTAAATGTTTTGGATTGAAACTGTTGTACGAACACTGTTTTTGGCAATTACAGCCACACAATCCTCCCACAATCCTTTTGTTGTGATCTACATTCCCATTTCAGGCCACTGTTAAAATATTCCAGGCTGATAATTGACTTTCCCTAGGCAACCAGAGAACTTTTCAGTCTCAATTGGAGTTAATATAAGCAGATCACTGTCCAAGCTTATAGAGCAATCTCTTGCTAACCACATTATACAGACATCCATGGCCGAATCCACAACAACAGAATTATCAACTTAATACACAACAAACACACACCCTAACATCATCCACACACAACTTTACAACACAGAACATCAATCAAACCACAAAAGGGCCGAGAACACATGAGGAAATCCTTTTTCCCCAAAACAATGAGGTCTCCAAACCGCAACCCTATTAATGGCCTACAAAAGTGCCAGGCCTTGATCCCCAGCATGAAGGATACCAACATAAAACACATGCACAAAACCAACAGCCCACTGCCACTCGCTGGGTCAGCTATGACGAGCTATGAATGTAACCGTCCAACCAATCAGGCTTAATAGTGTCCATCCTAGCCAGCTTTGCAGAGCCAATGGTGTGTGTGTGCTCATCGACTTGGAGGGTCAGAGGGGCTCCACAGATTCTGTGACCCCGAAAGGAGAGTAGAGAATCAGAAGGGGACCCCCACAGCCAGGACAGAGCCCTCTTTATGCCCTAATCTGCTAGCATCAGAGATCAATATGGTTAGTGGTATTGCTACAAAAGCAGAAGCAGGAGTTAGCACCTTGCCCGATTCTGGTGGCTCACTGGGGGGGCATAAAGCTGAGGTTTGCCCTGCCTGCTGGGAGTGATTCCCCTGACCTCTTGCACAGCCACACCCTGACAGCTAACCTGCTTAACATTCATTACAGAAACTTGGACAGATGCTCCAATTTCAGGCAAGCTGTCTTCTTCACAGTCGTACCCTCTCTCTTTCTCTCATCCTCTCAACATGGGGTTGATTCCGAGTGCTTTTTCATTTCTAAAGCAGAGATCAGAGATACACTGACAGACCGGGCTTAATGTTATCCATTCTAAAGGGTTTTTGAAGAACCCTGGTGGGGTGGCGACTCACCGTATTTCTCCAGTGCTGGGGTCTGGAACTCAGTTGCCAGGTTTTGCTGTTGACCTGTCTCCCAGGGTAACCAATACGGTGGAGGGGGTGATGGCTGCCCAGCTGTGCTCTCATAAATCGGGGCTTCCAGCAGTAAAGATGTTGCCTACCTCCTTCTACAGGTGTCAACCTACTATGTTTTCCATAGTGCAACTCCATTTCCCCCAAGCTGTTTATTTGATCAAGCACTTGTCCTAAAAACTTATGTCTTGCTCCTATGCAGCTAATTTTGTCCCTCCCTCTCTGGAATAAAGCATTTGTGCGTGAACCCACTGCTTCTGTTAATTATTATACAGTCAAGTAAATCATTCTTTTATAATCGAAAAATTAGGAAAGACACATACACACACACAAGCCCAAACCAGTGGACAGGAAAGAACACAAAAGGCTTTTCAGAGTGTGGAGAGAATGGAGAAAGGATCAGGTTCTGTCCTGCTACATGCATAAATCTGCCGTCGTGCTTAATTACATTACTGAGGATTTACAGAGTCGTTTTAAGGAAACCACACACGCTATCAGTCCCACAAATCAAAGCTTATTAGCGGGAATGTGTGCGAGTGTGCGTTTCCCCTTGCGTATGTCAGTGGGACTGTGGTCTATCTGCAGTTTTGATCAGATCTCATTAGCTTGAGAGGGATTTAGAGGTCTGAAGTTGTGCTGTGCTCGTTCTCTCCTCAGACAGAGCGCAGATTTCAGGAGAAATATTAACCAAAACTACTCAACCAAACATGAGCTTGTTGCCATGATGACATGATAGAAAACATGTTAGGTTCAAAACATTTTTGATTTGTGAATTAATTTCTTTTTTAGTGCATGTGATTTTGTTTTGACTTTGACTAAACATCTTTTTGTCAGTCCTGGTATAGGTTGTTGCAATGCATTTTGGGTAATCCAGATGCAACAAAGCCAGTTGCTAAGACACTGGCAGAAAAATGCCGCTCAGATAAACGTTAGACAGAAAAGCAACATGTTTAACTATTTAATGGCTCAGAGTAATGTAGTTTATACCAAATAAATCTTGCAAACTTTAAAATATATATATAAATACAAAAAATAAATAGGAAAAAATTTAAACGAGAAAAGTAATCAAGCATACATTACTTTAAACTTCGTAATTCACTAATCTTTTATGTGCTTTTAATACTTTGAAACATGCATCACATAATCATATAAAAGCTTAAGTAAAGACTTTGGTGACTAAAGATCTATTCTACTAGATATTGTTAGCTTAAAAGCTAAGGAACAAAAGCAGTAGTTCTGGGCTTAGCCCATCTCAGCAGGAGAACTGAACCCCCTGTGAGTCTAACTTACTCTCATCCTAAACTTCCTCTCGGCCTGAGAGCCCACACTGAGTCGTTATACACCCTTTCCATCAATCTATCAAACCAGAACAGACAAATGCAGTTCAATACGGCCTCCCTACATCTCTGCTTTAATGGTCACAATATGGTTCTTGCAACACTATATCAGTTAAGCTACTTCCACCCCATCCAACCGAGCGATGTTTCTTGTGAAAAATAACTGTGGCGTATATATATCTCAACCCTTGCCCTCAGAGCCTGTGAGGATATTTGTGTTTTGAAGTATTAACAAATTAGAAACTGTATTATAAGAGCTGAGGCCACTTGCAGATTTGGTGACTGCAAATAAAGGAAAGATTGCTATCAATGCACCTGCTGAAGAAGAAAATCATTCAGTTAAAGTTATGTAAAGCATAAAAAAACTTCATTAACAGTATTACTGTTTAGTAAAGAAACCGAGAATCAAAAACAGTACACTGCTAACTTAACTACAATAAGGTTCAGCTGTTTTTTCAGATCTTTTCCAGTAATAAGCTGTTTTCCAGCCATTAGCGGGAATGCTACATTGCTATTGTTAATACAGTCGTAAGCATTATGGTGAAAGTAGTTAAACGTTAATTTATAGTGTGTAAATATTAATACATGTGCAAATAAAGACAGACAGACAGACAGACAGGTAGGATTACTTATTTTAAAATTACTTTTTTTTTAAATGATTAAAATTTGGCTTACTACTTATAAGTTGTAAGAATAACATTTTTGATAGATTTGATATATAACAAAAACATTCTGCTAACGTTACTGAAAGAACATTTTTAATAACGTATGATATAGAACTTTTAGAGAACATTAGCCAACGTTCTGAGATCGTTCCCTGTTAGCTAGGATTGCCCACCTAAAAGTTAATTGTGCATAACAATTGTGTAGCATTGTAGTTGTGTATTTAAGGGCATTTATGCATGTGCAGGTACATGTATGACAGAGGGGCGTGGCTAATGGAGGGAGCGCCACAGACGAGAAACACTGAAGGTCCAAACAATATCTGAACTCAGGCTGTACTCACTCCTGGAAAGCTATTCACTCCAGCTACAAATGAAGAAGAAAAGAGAACTCCAAACTCTCTATAAAGCCCTTTCAATAGTGATTTGTTATTCTCTTTTTTTCTTACTCTCCTTAACAGTCAAAAGAAAGAAAAAAATAGGATGGGGCTTTTCACGGAGAAGACCTGAATAAATTTTACATACTCAAGGCAGCGTACATAGCGATTGCAGCTTCCCTAAAACTTTCTTTTCTCCTCTCGCTCTCCCTTTTTTTTCCAGAAAACACTTTCCTTGCTGAATGGGCACCTATTAGTGACTCCATTATGGAGGCAGAACACTTCAATAGCTTCTGGCTGTGAGGCTGTATGGTAAAGCCTCGGGCTCAACGCAGCCCACCCCGAACCACCTCCCGCAGTCCACACTCACTGTATTGATAGGCACGGCGTGGAGTTGGTGTGGTGTGTGTGTGTGTGTGTGGAGGGGGGCTCTCATCCTTCGGTTTTGTTATCTCCAGGTGTTTTGGGAGAAAGTGTGGCTTTGAAAGAGAGAGAGAGAGAGAGAGAGAGAGAGAGAGAGAGAGTAGAAAAAAGTTGGAGGTTGTGTATGTGTGAGTGTGTGTATGGGGGAGCACTAGTAACTTACACCAGAAAACAATGTTCAACATACATTAGCTGATCTATTTAATAATCTATCTCTACCCCCCCATACACACTCTCATATACATTATATAGCATTCCCCCATAAAATACAGTCAGTTTAATTATCAGTTTAGTTACATACACTGTGCAACACACTACAGAAAGTTATTCTTATCGGATTGTTACAAATATGGACAGGAAAAATGCTTGAGGAAAATGTCCCTTGCTTGTTTTTGAGGGAGAGTAAAACATGGAATTTTTTAAACAAACCGGATACAACATACTGCAAAATACATTTAAATAGTTATAAAGTTAATAGGTTTTTATATAATCTTTTTTTCTATTAATTTCAAATCAAAATTTACAAAAACATTGCCATGTCAAAATACACATTTGTATAACTGTGCTTTTTCTAGCAATAAGCATTATGTATAAAAAACAGTAACTTGGGTAAATGGGTGGCAAATGTAGCTTGATTAAAAGCAGTCTTAAACTATTCTAATTTGTCTAAATCATGTCACTTTTTGTCTGAAGCAAAAACAATTTAAGTACAATTAAAAGCTACTTTATACTTTTCATGATATTTGTTCATTTTATGTTAAATATTTGTTGTTTTCTTTAAATATCAATTATGGAAAACATGAAGTATGTGCTTTAAAAGAACAAACAAATCAGAGCATGAATTTACAGATTAAAACAAGTATCCTGTCTTGATTTTCCAGCTTTTTGCCCCATTTGTGGAAAACTCAATATCTGGTAACCATCCCCATCTCCATTTACTCATAATTTTATTCTTGTTTCAGATTATGTATCTATACAGATTCTGCTAAATAATTAAATTATCACTTAGCCTATCAAATGCTACAGAAAGTTAAACAGTTAAACAACTATCTTGTTTAGATACCCATGTCACATAAATGAGCCGCAAAAAAACTGACATTTCTTTAGTGTGACCGTGATGAAAGGGGGTGAGCATTAGTTCTGTGTGTGAGTATGATCATGTTTTTGTGATTAGGGCAGTGTGTGTGTGTGTTTGCTATAAAGGAATGGAGAGGGCTTCAGCTGGGTGAAAATGAGGGTGGGGGTCTGTGTGTATGCTTTGGGGAAGTCTCTGTGTGAGAGTTCAAATGGGCTTGTGTGTGTTTACATGTATGTGTGTGTGTGTGTGTGTGTGTGTGGTTAAGGAGAGAGACTAGAATTTAGAAAGAAGGGCTCTATGTTGAGTATGGAGTTATTGTTTAGCCATGCTTACCTCCACGGGGAACCATCTGCTCTCCGTCAATGCGTCACCTGCTCGTCTGAGCCGTCGCCACGGAAACGGGGGGAGGAGGATTAGGAGAGGTTAGGCCACTGATAGGCTTCAGTGGGGAGGGCCCATCCAGGAATATGGAGGAGGTTGCCCTGGGAAACAGCTAAAAGGAAGTCAGATCGACCAGAAAAATATCCCCCTCTGCTGGTTAAAATGTCTGATGTACCATGTTGAGGCCCTACGTAGTGCTTTAACTACTGAGACAAAAGTTTAAGCACTATGTGTCTGTGAACGTTGTAGTTTAAATCACATAATTAATAGGTGTTGAGTGACAAACTCATCTGTTTGTTATCAGGGCTTTGTGATCAGAGCTATATTTAATGGTAATATATAAGTGTGGACAAGCTATGATAGACCAACAGCCAGTACAAATAAATGTCTTTGTGTTTGTGTGTACATTACGGGAGGTGTGTCACTCTGAGTAGCCTATCATAACACAAAGATCTAATAAACAGTAAAGACAGCGTCTCTGTGCCTTCAGACCAGAGTTAAAGCAAACACTTTGAAGCTTCATTGAAAGAACCTTGCGTGGGTGAAAACACAATACAACCGCTGAACCAGTCTCTCTCTCACACACACACACACACACACACACACACACACACACACACTCACACTCACACTCACACTCACACTCACACTCACACTCACACACACACACAGTCTGTCTCTGTGTGCAGATGACATAAGACAAATAATCTGGAGTTCAAATCCATTTTTAAGGTGTTGTGGAATTTAGTTATTTAAATTTAGTTTACTTAAAATAAGTAAACTAAAAAAAGATCAAG
>JAZGTK010008127.1:0-10539 GCA_036877625.1 Ambastaia sidthimunki
ACTAGCATACTAGAAATACTACTACACCTCCTAACTATCAATGACATTTCTGAAGATATCATAAATTGTCCATCTTTCCCTCTTCGATACCCCCAATTTCATTTCGCTTTTTATGTGTCAACTATTTCCACACATCACGTCTTATCACATCATGAGCATCACTGACCTCATGTGAGTCGCCAGCCTCTAATTACACCATCAGTGAATGTCACCTTTATATGTGCCAAGCTCTTCTGTGTGTGTGATGAGAGAGAATGAGAAAGAGGGAGAGAGAGATGCTGAATTGCAGAGAAGGGAGAGCATGTGATGTGAGAGAGAATCAATAAAAGAGTCTTTCTCTCTTTACTGCAGCAGATACAGCTTCATTCCACACCAATCCTGGGAAACAGTGGGGGAAAATCACCACTCGTCTTTTTCTGACTCCCTGTCATCAAGGTTTACAATTTATACAGCTCATCATCCTCTCCATCTCTTTCTCACTCAGTTTCTCCCTCACACTAAAATTATATATTAATAGGCCTATTTCCTTTGTCCACATGGACATTGTATTGATCTCCCCCCATCACTGTTTAAAGGTGAGTATGGTGTAGACTGGTAATATTAGATTTTCAGTTTCTTTGAGATGGCAAATGACTTATTTTGTGTCCGGTTGTGCAGCAACAATGGCTGTCATTCGATGTCTTGGTTATCTGTCTCTTTCTAATATTCCTTTTGAGTGAACAAAGGAATATTAGAAAAATATATTTTTGGATACTTTTCATGCCGTTTTCTTTGATTTTTGCAGGCTTTTACACTTGTTTGTTGCTGTCACATCACCTGTCCCCCCATTCCCACCTCTTCTCAAATATTTTACAAATTGTGGCATTTAATGAAGTCCTCTTCTTATGTCCCTGTGCTCAACCATCCATGAAAACAACACATTTGCAAGTACACACACACACACACACACATAGCAACATGCTGTTCGATATGTTAAAAAAACAGGACACATGCAGAGCTAAAACAACACAGACACACGCATGAATAACACAACTATACACTATATCAAAAGCTGGTGCCCACATTCATCATAGACTCACCAGCAGGCAGACAGGGAATGCGGGCCCGCCCACTTATGCGTTTAAGTCTTGCCAATGGTGCTGGTCTGTGCTTTGCCTAAGGCTTCTGGCTGAGATGCGAGTCTTATTGGATGCTCAACCAACAAACATACCTGCATCCAAAGGCTCCCCTCTGTCCACTATCAAGTAGTCTCAGCATGTGGCAGGCTGTTGCTTGAGGCTCTAGAGGGCTTAGACTCTACACATCTTCTGTCCTGTTGCATTGAAGTATGCACACTCTGTCCCTGCTGATATGTGACTTGCTATGGTATGAATCCTATCCTTTTGAAATAGGAGTAGAAGTGAAATTTTATTGAAAGTCTTCAATAAAGCTTTCAGGGATATATATGTGATTTTGGTTGCAGGGGAGGTTTTGGTACTATAAATCAAAGAGAAGAATTAAAAGGTGTAGAGTAGACTTCCTCTGTCTGTACTATACTGTGTTGCTATGTTGCGGGAAAATTGATTAATATGAATATTATTCAATTATTACTATTTATTTATCATTTATTATTAACTTTTGAAAACAGAAGATCCAAATTGTCACATTATATCTTGTTGTCCCTAATCATTGGAGATCAAAAATAATTTTGCATGTTTAAAATCTTGGCTTAGCATATATAGTTTATATGCTTTTGTAGCAATAACATAATAATTTAGGTTATCTTTACCTGTTAAACTAGAAAGAGACAACGTTTTACAGTAGGCAAGACAGATTTTTAGTCCTGCGTGGCCCAGGTGCCTCTTATTATTGAGACACCAGCCATAAAATATACAAACTTACAGTATTGTAATTGGGTGTACAGTACAAGAACTTGTTATAGTTTATTTTAATTGTGACATTCCATAACTGCAACATAAAACTTTTTTTGTTTTTGTTTTAATCTTTTATGTCTCATTTATTTATATACAGTACTGTGCAATAGTCATATGCATATATTTTAGCCCAAAACATACTTGTTTTAAGCCAGTTATTTATATATTTTGCTGTAGTGCAACAGGTGGAAATATTAGTTTATGGTTCCAAACATTCCTTTTGCTAGTAATTGTTATAATCTGATGAGATTTTTGAGACTTTTGTTGCTAATTTGTGGAGGTTTTACATTTACATTTAGTCATTTGGCAGACGCTTTTATCCAAAGCGACTTACAGTGAATTCAGTCAGTGAATATAAATTTTTATCAGTACTTGTGTTCCCTGGGATTGAACCCACAACCTTTGCACTGCTAACGCAATGCTCTACCAGTTCAGCTGCTGGAACACTCACTGGATTGGATCTGCTCTCCATTCTGCTTGTCCACTTACCGTCCTAGCGTGTACTTTTCTGAACACGTCGCTGAGCTATACACACTTAAAATTAAAAGTGTGCAGCAATGCCAGAAAAGCAAATTTTCATATCTTTTATAGTCTAAATACCTTTTTCCCATTCAAAGAACGAAACAACAAAAAGCCATTAAGGAATCTTTGCTTTTAATAGTTTACCTCCATCCTCTTTGCCCCAGTTTACTTTTGCTGCTGTCTGTCTATGAACAGGTCTAAAACAGATTTTAATATTATTATTATTATTATTGAATGGCAATGCATAGTACATGTTAGTCAAGCCAGTGAAATCACAAAATAAAAACAAATGTGCTTGTGCTACATGGTTTATTAAAATTACAAAATAGGCTTATATTAATCTGGGACACAACGGGTAATTTGTTAATCATACCCTTTGGCCAGCAAGCTTCCTTTACAATTATTTTAAATGTATTATGTAATCTAATTGTACTATACCTATCTGTGGATATCTTTATTGCTGTGTTTATGTAAGTCTGGTACATATTTAAGTACCTTAGTTGATTTGTCTATTCATACAAAGTTTACATTTGCATTGTCTTTTCTTATTCCCCCTTTCTTTTTCCTTGTATATATGTTTTGGGATGTTGGACCACTGGGGTCCTTTCCGCTGGATGCCCTGGACGCCATCATAGGAGTATTGTGTGTGTATTGCTAAACTGACTCAGATGATCGTCTAATACATAGATTCACGACAAATAGCGACTATGGGTAACATAACATCTGCGTCAGTTATAACGTTTTGGCTGGCTTAAACCGCATGCTTTAAACATCATTGCTACTGGCCTTTCAAATTGAAACAACCTGCCTAAAGCGACTTTTCTCCTCTTCAATTTGACTCGCCTCGCACACCCCATCCGTCATGACGGGTCATTTTGTTTCATGCTGAGCTCCGCATAGCCATGTGGGAGTTTCTTGAACTAGACGAGGGTGTGGAGAAGTCACATCAGTTCCGACAGTGTCTCGGAGCGAAAGGAAGAAATTGAGCGAGCACCGGGAGCGCGCTTAATGGAAAGTCTGGAGAAGCTTGACGCACGAGCAGGAACCCCGTTAATTTGTCCTGGCGCGCTAGTCTTGTCAAAACATCATCCTTCGACCTCTATCCAGCTCCGCCTGGCAAACTAGGACACCCTGGGAAACGGATTCCCTCCTGAAATTTTAGCCAACCAGTCCGCCTCGAACCACCCGCAAGCGCTGCGCTTCAAGCAACATTTTATCCTCATCCGGCCAACGACACAGTCCTTAAAAGGAATACAAAATGATTTTAGGTCACTTTTAATAAAATGTTACAGACTGCAGCACCTTTTTTCGTTTTTCACTTTTGACAGACGAGTCAGGAGTTTTTGCCTTGGCTTGGATTATACGCGCTCGACGAGTTGATTTTGCGCTGCCGTCGCGTTTCTCAGTCCCCGTTATTTTAGTGTGGAATATCTGGAGACTTTTCTTAACCTTCCGGAGGACAGAAAACGACCTTAAAGACCAACTTAACGGGAATTTGAGTTTTTTTATTATTACTACAATCTTTCCTAACCAAGTGCGTATGATGTTACGATGTGTGTGGTACTAGTCTTCACCGCCCCTTTTCGACCAGAATTAGTCCGTGTGGTCCCGGAGTAGAGGCTAGATCAGTGTCTTCTCAATCGCTCCTCCGTGTTCTTTCCTTTTTTTCCCTAAATGTCAATTGTCTATTTCTATGGAATAACCGGTCAGGAAAGCGACTGAACGGCACTGTGTCTTGTTTTTTGACCTCCGCCTGTAACTGACAGGCGGCTGAGGATTGGCTCTTCTCCGGAGACTGCTCAATGATCGATGGGGAATCATGAACAGCTCATCGGAACTCGAAGACGGACAGCGGGGCAAAAACCAGGTGTGTGTCCCACGCATTTCCCCTTATACTTGATATGTAGTTTCTAATAAGCCAAATGTATGTAGTTTTTTTGATGAGACGTAATACTGATTTATATATGTGTGTGTCTAAATGCAGTGGTTTGTGTGGAAGTGCGCGTGTTCAGAGAACAGTGCATAACACAATGAGTTGAGCGTGGCTTGTTCCTGTCACTCCGCATAAGCGCGCCCGTAGATCATGCACTGGGCTGAAAGTGGCTATTTTGTTCCCTTTATGCGGGATGCTGAAGAAAAAGGCACCAGTCATGCGAAATGCAGCCCGTGTTTTGGTAGTGTGATGTTTATCTTATCCTTCCACAGAGTATATACTGGAAATGTGATTTAAAACATCCAAACCATTTTAAAATATCATTTGATTTTTGAATTAAACATTAAGCATATACGTATTCCGTAGGCTGGCAAGGGTTAATTGTGCGAATAGCCGTCTACCACTGATGCTTAGTTAAGATGTGTTGTGTGTGATAAAACGCAGTCCAATTACAGAAAACTACATAGAAATATGGCTAAGTTGTGTGTGTGTGTGTATAAAGGAGCGATTGTGTTTATGTCTGAGGGTCAGTGGAGGGTGAGACTAAACGGTAAGGTAAAAGTGTGGATAAGCCACAGTGGCGCTTCTTTGAGCTCCTCACAGCTGAACCAAGGTTAGAGAAAAAAGGCAAACACTGCAGGACATCAGACTGACACCCCTTTATCTTTAAATATCAGATAGCTTTAAAGTGCATAAAAACATGCATTCATTGATTTTAATATGTAGGCTATGGTGAATCTCAGCTTTAATGGCCAGCAGTTATTTGAAATCTGTCTACAGTTTTGTCTATGTCGGTGTATTTGTTAATGGCATTACTGGAACAAGAGCAGCACCTGGAAAGACATCCCTTAACACAAACACACAATAACACACATCTGTACTTAAAATATCAAAACCAACACAGCTCAAGAAATAATTGAAGCTTAAGTTCACACCCACACCATTGCTCAATCAAATACACACACATATGAGGAGAGGGCAGGAACAGAGAGCGAGAGAGAGAGAAGTTAAAAAAAAAAAATGCCATTAAAAAAATGGCAAATGTAATAAGGTGGTACAAAGCACATCACCCATTCACAAACTGAGCCATAATTGACTAATGTTTTTCTTCAACCAAGGGAAGAGTTGAGATGAGAGTAGATGGGAAAAAGAAGAGAAGAGAGAGAGATGTCAGGTTGAACTGCAAGTTATGGGGATTTCTTTTAGCTTTAGGATACGCTTTAAGGCAGACACACACACACACACACACTTGATTGCATTTTGTTTTACATCAGATCAGTATTCCAAAGCATGATTTCCTGTTGAAACAAGTGCCCTGTTTATGCATTAACTCAAATGCTAACACCTCTCAAATTTACCTAACATCCGCTAATGTGTGTGTGTGTGTGGCAAGTTTTTTCATAAGTGTCCTTGTGAATATATTTGTTAAATCCTCACCCTTTTTTTATTACTCTCCTAATCTCTCTCTCTCGCTCCCTCTCTCTCTTTCTCTCTCTCTCTCTCTCTATCTCTCTTTCTCACACACAGACCATCTGTCTCTTACCCTGACTCACCCTGTCAGTCTACCTCTTGCTTCTTTCCCTCCATCAGGTCAAGCGCTGACATTTTCGTCAATAGAGGCTTGGGGGGGCATGATCGTTTTCTTTCTTTTATTCCACCTGTCCTGCCTTTCCTTTGAACTTCCTATCATTTTTTCATCTCCGCCTCCTCGTGTTATTGCTTTCCCTCACACACATGCACACCTAAAGGCAGGGTCGGCTTATGCACACAGACACACTGGCAGACAAGCGCATCACTGTAATAAAGGATGAAGATTTGCCTTCCCCATGTTGTGCAGAGTGTTGTGCCCTTGTTCACCGATAGAATTCTCTGCCCTGCAGGCCAATCAGAGAGAGCGAGTGCTGTGTTAGTGCCTGCACATGTGGTCACAGTGGGCCTCTTAATTCACTTCCTGTTATGCATTCAGCTCCACATGTGACAATAGCCTTAAGCCATTAGGGCATTGTTCACTCGCTAAAAATGCATTAAACGGTGCATTGCGCTGTATGTAGGATGCAGTTATAATCATAAACATCTGCAGTGAAGTCTTTATAAATTCAGGCTGCTTCTATAAATCAAGATGATGAGTTAAGACTGTTGAAGTGCACTTTTTGTTTCAAAGTAAACTGGAAGTGTGATATATTTCTCGCTTTTTCTTTAATGGCAAGATGAGTTCTGTGTATGCATTTCTCGTGTATTGCACCAAGGGTTATATTCTGTATGTATAAACTATATGTATGTCTGTATGTATGTATGTAACATAATGTGATTAGTATCAGTGTCTGCACACATATAACTATATTATTTGTATAATTACTAACTTTATAAGGACAGTCGTCACTTGTAGGGCTACAACTTTCACATATCAAGCTTTGAGATTCATTGACACGTAAATTAAATTCATTAAAGATGGCTGTTCACCAATGCAGGGAGAATCCTCAACAATTCCTCACTCATGGCAATTTCTTTATATAGCCTACAGTGATGAACTGCCACACAAAAACATCCATTTACACACAGTCACCCAGAGTACAGTTATTCGCGTGGGGGCTATGAACTTCTCTTGAACAGCGATGGTAGGAAACTAATTAAAACAGCACAATAACTGAATCATTTATGAACAACAACAGTGCTAATCTGTTTAGCGGGAGTGAGAGAAAGAGCAAGTGAGAGGGAGGGAGGGAGGGAGAGAGCATAAGGGACGGAGAAGAAACAAGATGGACAGATGAATCAGATAACTGTCAGGAGAGAGTGTGAGTCCATCAATGAGTGTGTCACTCGTTCATAGCCTGAAGGCTCCTCAGGCATTCTCAAGGTTGTAGTAGTGGATAAAATTTCTTACTTGGTTTGGAGTGACATATTGGTTGAAGTTCATGGCTGGACCTTCATCCAGAAGGTTGTTTGTTTGACACCTCTTGCACACTGTTGTGCAGGATGCTTCAGGTTGGTCTTTGTAAAGAGTTTGCTGTAGGTCAAATTACAATAAAAACGTTTTATCACCATAGATCAACTTACTAAATATCTTATAAATGGCCTCAGAATGGCTAAATAGCAAAAGAAATCTTTTAGTTCTGTTTTTTGGCTGGTTTTAGTTTAGTAATCAGGGTTGCATACTTTTTCCACAATACTGTAAATTTAAAATTCAGAAAGCTGACAGCTGACTCCAGAAGTGCAGTCTTGTAGAAAATGGGTCTTACAGTATACCAGTCCTACAGAACATTGCATGAAAAGTAAGACTTGTAATTCATGTAATGAGCCAAAAATTAAATAACTGTGTAGCTGTTGATTGAACTGTCAGTTCTAGATTCAAAATAAATATAAAATAAATCAAAGCATATGAAAAGAGCAGTTTTGGCGGCCAAACCAAATGTGCAGCATGGCACTATTTTTACCATTGTTAATAATGACCATTTTAGCTTCCTGTGCTAAAGACTAATGTTCTAATGTTCTGTTGATCGATTAGTTGTTTTGAAATCAGATGCCCAGAATCAAGCGGATGTCCAAATGAGAGCAGAACTTGAGAAAATAACTTAATTACGTCCGTTTATAGACAACATTGAGCAGAGTTTGTGACAGGTTCAAATAGGTGTTTAGATTTCAATTTCCCCAGAACTGGGGCTTTTTGTGTTTTTGCACTAAATTGGCTCTCATTCCTGCGTATTAAGTTGATGATTAATGATATTATTTAGCCCTTCCGCTCCTGTGTTTGTATGTTCAAAACGTGAAAGTGTGAGTTGATTTAACACAGAGCAGTAATAGCATCATTAAGGCGGAATGATGTGATCAGGAATGTCAAGGTTAATCACTGGACTAATTACAGCCCAGAGACGGAGATTAAAGGAGGGCGAGGGGAAACGGAGAGCAAGACGCGGTTCACCTTTTTAACATTTGCCAGACTGTAACCACATTTCACATCTTGACTTTAGCACACAGCCACGCAAACAGTCTGTCAGATGATGATCGTATGGGGGTGGCAGCCATTAGAGATGCTAATAGCGATGGCTTCACAGATGCTTCTGCAAGACTAATAAACCGACAGGTCAAGTAAAAGATTTGAAAACCGATGGATGTAGAAGGGAGACACACTGCAGGTTCTCCACCAAAGATCCAGGCCCTCGGTAACAGTAATCCAGCACATGAATTATTTAAACTGCATCTAAACTCAATCTACCAAACACAGATCAATTCCTCTGCACAACATATGGGGGAGGGACGGGAAGGGATGGAGAGAGGTAGACAGACAGAAAGAGAGAGAGAGAGAGAGAGAGAGAGAGAGAGGATTAATAAATGAATTTTTGAAGTTATTCAAATGCTAAATTATTTACATGTCAAATCAATCAGAAGAGCTGAGAATGGATAGCTGCAAGTCCGCCTCATTTTCAGGCAGAGAAGGGATGAAGTGAGGTGAAGAGATAGAACCAGATAAAAGAGATAAAAGTGGGGAAGATGGAGGATTAGATCAATAAAACCTGCGTATATATCAGCAGTTACTGCTTATTTGGTAAGAATCAAGATTTGAGGAAGTTGACTGCTAGGGAAAGCATGAAGTACTGTGGGTTTTGCCATGGGAAACAAAATCCCTGAAAAACAATTAAGTGTTTAAAAGGACTTGTTTATCTACAGTTCCTCTTATTCTCCAGCATGTGTAAACCAATGAAAGTGAGCTCACCCGAGAAAATGCCATAAATGTGCTGTCCGGAACCGACCTAGACCCGTCTAGTATTTGAAAGTTAGACCCGGACCTGGCTAGATAACACAGACACAATGGGCACAGATTTCATTTGCCTAAAAACAAGTTAATCTAAAAGTTGTAAAAATAAAAGTTTGTGTCTTACCTAATGTGACAGTAGTAACTGTCTTTTCTGTACCTGATCGTGACCCAATCCATCCATCCTCCTGACCAAAAACATCCATTTTATTACTTTCTTCCTGTTTGAAGGAGTTTAATCCACTCATTATTCAGATTGACAGTTGACAAATGTGACTTTTTTGTTTCACATATTAACTTTGATTATTTGCCCTTTAGAACTATAACAACACTTGTTCAGTCCCAGGGCCGTTTACATTAGCATTGTTAATTTGCTATTATCTGTGCTGAGACAGGTCTAACTGTGATTTTAGATACATTTTAAAGTGAAATTAAAACAGTAATCACGCCATTTAAATAAAAGAGCCAATTGGTAATGTCATTGCTTCACTGCAGAAGCTCTGGTTTCCACAGAAACAGTTAGTGCCCTCACACACATTTTTTTCTATTTCCTGGCGTACTTTATCATTCTAATTTTACAATAAAATTAGTCTGACTCTGATGATTAGAACTAGTCTTAACTAGTTCTTTCGATGGACTTGGGTATTACCTAAAATGATTAAAAGACCTGGAATTGGTTGTTATAGAATGAAACCTGACCCAGACCTGATTGACAATTTAAAATAGGGTCCCAAAGCCAAGTGTTAGGTTGGGCACCGGGTCCTCGTGAACACCTCTACTCTGAAGTCCTTTCATTCCTCAGGTTTCAATGAGTGTATTTTTTAACTGGCTAACATTTACTATAGTGTTTTAACAGACAAACTGACAAACATTTCTTTCTTATTTACAGTTTAGTTATGCTTTAAAATATGTTGCGCTTTTATCCAACAATTAGCAAGTTAAGAAGATTATTTGAAAATCACAGGAGTAATTTTGATTGGCTTACATAACTATAGGGGGTCACACACCTGTTGTTGTATTTCAGCGGGCACCAACGGAAGCCTTCGCTCACTTATTGACTGAAGGCATTGAGAAACAAGGCGTGAAGACCTCCATGTAACACGATTACAATTAAAATGCAAAAACATGTTTTATGTGACCCACCCATAAGCATCACTTTACCTCTTTCCATGCATACACAACTGCAGTCACATAATAAAGTTAGACTCATATTTTAAACATCAGACACAAATACATGTATCTGCAGTACTTTATGTGCTGACTGTGCAGAAGTTTGGTGCAGACCTGAAGCAGAATCTGTAATGACTAACATAATGACTATTTCCAGCTGAGTGACTTTGAACCACAGGTGCACTTTATAATGAGTGTGTGTGTGTGTGTGTGTGTGTGTGTGTGTGTGTGTGTGTGTGTGTGTGTGTGTGTGT
>JAZGTK010008128.1:2212-18618 GCA_036877625.1 Ambastaia sidthimunki
ACAGATGCACGTTTTGGTTTGTTCTATGGTTATTTTATTAAATTTAATGTTCAGTTGCAAAGCATCCTACAAGACGTTGCTGGCTGTAATGGCGCCATCCATGGAGACGTGAAAAAATAGTGGAATACTTATCCATGTGAAATTCAGAATTTATGGAAGTTTACATATCATATTGTGTTATCCCTTGACTCATTTGTAGTCCAGCTAACATGAGTGACTGTGTCTGCCGAATATTTTTACTTTTATTCGGCAGAATTTCTTATTTGTGGCTTCTGTCACATTCCTACTATACACTGTCATTTTTAAGATGGGAAGAGCCAGAATATTGTCATATAACTCAGATTGTGTAGGTCTGTCATAATTCAAATTCTGTTTCTGAAAATATTTAAAATATCCCCAGTAAAGCAACAAGTCTCTTCTTCCTTTCCATATGAATTCTGTTTAAAAGTCCTGACTGATGACATTTACAGATTCATTAAGGTGAATCTGAGGAGTACCTGTTAATGCTTTATAACCCACCATGTGATTAGCTCTGATTTCTTTGCACTTCAGAAACCAGGAAGCCCAGCTGCTGGTACACAGTTGGTAATTGTCACCTCCAGTGTTTGGTTTACAGATGTCCATCCCTCTCTGCTTGTTCTAAGCACGGGATAACAGGTTCTGTCAACTGGTAAGGTGAATATTGGTGACAATATTGGGATCACATTTTTAATTGTTTGTTTGAAAACTTGTTGTTTGATGATAAAGTTGTTGAAATGTGACAAAAAATGAATGAGCTACACCTGTCTGAATCACCAGTCGTCGAGATGAGAGCAGAATATATCAGCAATTTTAATGGGTTATTAAAACAATGGAAACATTTAGGCGCACCTCTTAGAAAATCTACAGACAAAGATAATTTTAGATGTTTAACTGCTATTTGGAGAATTGAGATATCTAGAGGAGAGCTTAATGAACTAGTGTTTGTGAAAACCTCAAATTAGACCAAAATTTTGACATTTTTTACTTGTTTTGCCTGTAGCTTGTAATTAGCCATGTGCATTCTGACTCATTTTGCCATCACGAGTCACATTTTTACAAGGATTATGCACAGGAAAACATGTCCATCTGAAAGTACTGTATGATTAATAAAAGCACACTCAGATATAGTCATGTAGCCACATTCAAAGTGAGCTGAAGTGTAATGAAAAGATGAATGGAAACTGGATATGCTGGTATAACTAAACCTTCACACATTATATAAGACACATCTCACACACCATTAACTTTCATTCACAATCTGTTGTCTTTGCATTTTGATCTCTGACTTGAGTTCTACAGATACTTAAATTATTAAATTAACAAATTAAATTAACTGTGATAAACATTTCAATGCAGCTTTAGTGCATGACATTAAATACCAAATAGATGGTCGGATAAAATATAAAATACAGGAATACAGGAAATTATTTTGGAAAAACTCAATGCTCAATTTATTATTCAGAATTTCTGCAGGTGTTAAAGAAAGAACAAAATATGTTACCATCTATCTAAATCTTAAGTGGAATAAAAACTGTGTAAAATTAGCCACCATCTTCCCACATGAAAGAAAAAATACCAAATAAAAACACTTCATACTTCATATGCTACATAGTCATTGAGTGCACGTGTATGCTGCAAGAGACCCCATCTGGAAGAGACCCCAGCTCGTGCCTGTCCGTGGTGCTGAAATAAAGAAATTGTTATACAGATCATGCATTAGAATCAATGTCACTCTTTAAATATAAATACTTCATGAGTTACCGATCAGATGAAGGACAGAGTGTTCTGTAGATGCTGAGACAGGCTGTGTGTAGGCAAATACAAACTTTCGTGATGCACGTCTGCACAGTCACGTGCGAAACGTGCAGTGATGCGCGAGATCTGACTTCTTTTCTCAGGTACTTGTCAGCGTGAGCGTGAGGATGAGAACAGCATGAGCACGAGAGACAATTTAGACCCACATGCATTGAATCTTGGCGTCGCAGCTGTTGCTCACATTGCATCAGCTTAAAGTTAAACTGCACTGATGTGATACACTATTATACAAATTATTTTCCCGTCTTTTACTGTTCAATCTCACGTATGCATGAAAGAACACATGAGTGCACATGAAGACGATACGGATTGTGTATCACCCATCCTAATGTGTCAGATCTGTCCCAGCAGCGCTCTCTAACTCCCAACAGGCAGAATGGTCATGTCGTCTAATAAAGGCAGTGATTTCATAGAGCTGCGCTATTTTCCTTGTTAATGTCACGTTATAAACACCCTCCGACTTTTACTTTGTGTCTTCCCTACGCGAATGATAACACAGGAATCGTCGCTCTGCAGAGGCTCTGTTAGGACTGCGGATCTTTATTAAGCCGTTGATTGAGAAAAGCAGTGCAAGATTTCAGGCGGCGACTCAGAAGAGGGCTTGTACAGACTGCTTCAAGGTGATTTTTTGGAAGGGAAAAAAATCGTGTCATCGGGGTTTTTGCTAAGTGATGAATGCATGCTCCTTTATTTGGATACGTGCATGTGCGTGAATTGTGATTTGTTAAGCGGATTGTTGCATACATCCACGACACGCGTTTAATGTGCGAATGCTGAACAGCATATTAATTATGATAGGTAGAATGCGGTTTACATTGCAAAGCATCAAACGCAGACCAACGCAATAGAAAGCGAGAAAGAGACGAGATCCGGGTAAAATGTAAGAGGATTTCATTTTCCAGCCACCGAAAACAGATTAAGTCGACAGCAGTGCAAGTTAAATTGTGCTGCATATAAAACTGGGGCGGATTGGTCTTTCGACGTTACCACCTTTCATTCTACAATACACTCGCCACGTACTGAAGTGATCTAATTTCACATCCACACCAAGGGACACAGCATAGCTGTTCTGCTACAGTAAAGCCTAAACCGGTCGCATTTTGGGGTATCTTGTTGTTTTGTGGTTGGTAGATGACTAATTTGCTGTGAACTGGGAAGAGTTTCGATGAAGAGTGCGCGAGAGTTGCGCGCGTTCATCATCATCATCATCATCGGCAGCAGCAACAGCAGCCTCGAGCTGAAATTCAGCACAGTTCAGATCTGAGCGCATCGCATCTGAGCACAAAAGGCATTGCAAAAGTTTAACGATAAGGTGCTGTCGTCTTTACGCTGTAAGTGCTTACACGATTTAATGACTGTGATATTTGAATATTGTAAAACTCGAACTGCATCTGTCTAAAATGATAAAGAAGTATTTTGATATTATTTTGTTGGTTGCATGATGAAGATGGTGATGTTGCATGATTGCTGTGATGTTTTGATGTAGGCTGGGGGATACTCTGAACTTGGGGATACTCTGAAGCGGCAGTGCACAGTTTGCGTAATTACTCCATTTGAATTACTGCACGTTTAGGAAGAAACTCGAAGTGTGCGGGAGTCCCAGTCAGATATACCTTAAGACCTTTTGATGATGCAGTCACACAACGCAACTCTAAAAGTATAGCTATTAAAATCCGCTTTATAGTCCCTGTGTGTAGTAAGGGAATTTTGCCCAGAACTGCACGCCTGTCTCGCCCAATCTGAATGTGGCATTATGGAGAGCGCTTAGGCTACTGATCACGTTTTTACATGAAGCTGTAAATCATTTTGACGATGTTTTATGAAGGATTAGATCGCAGATTGTGTGCGTAATCGTTTGCGTTAATGCGTTAGTACCAAATGCACGACGAAGCCAATAAAACACTTCGTGTTTATTATTCTTGTTGCTTTATAATATTGTGTTGCGCAGCGTTCTATTAGCGCAAAAGCGTAACCGTGCGAAGGTGTGTATTGTAGTGATTTTGATGGGTATCGTGGGTTTTTGAGCGCGACTGCCATGTTAATATTGTCACGTATAACTGTGATTTATATGATTTTAATGTCGATGATGATCATGTGTGTTATTGCTTTAGTATTAATATATACGCAAGCTATAATGAGAGCGTGAAACACCACAGAGCACCAATTCATAGCAACGCACAGTATTCACTTGCGTCTTTATATGCCCAGACTGTGAATAACATCGAAAGCAATAGAGGATAACGGTGAAATGAACATGTATGTGGTACACACTTGTTAAAGTGAGCTAGGGTTCTGCTTTCATGTTTATATTTAGATTAAGTAGACTGTATCTCAGATTACGCTGTTGTGAATCAACAACTGGCTAACAAATATCAGTGGCAACCTAACGCATCTCTAAAGTTACACATATCTCATAGACAGACATTGATTGTTAACTGTAAGAATAAGTTCAATTTGACTTTAGTCTAAAGACAATTTTTCACCTAGTCCGTCTAACATGATTTACACTTTATTTTAAGGGGTCCTTGTTACAATGTAATCATACATTACTGGGTAATATAATTAAAGACGTACTTATGGTTAGGTTGGCATTTGGTTTAAGGTTAGTTGCATATTATGCACAATTTACTGTTACTAAAGTTGTTACTCAACTAAGTGTGCAACAAAGACTTAAAGTGTTAGCAAAAATTCATATAATCATATAATATTCATATATTAATTCATAATATACTAATCAGTAAAGTTTCTGTGTCAGTTAAGGTGGAGTATGTTCATATTATCCCTCCAGTATATAAGTATATCAATAGCTGCATATCCTTTTTTTTTTTTTCAAAAATTGTTCCGGCACCTTTCCAGACTCCAGACTCCTTTTTTTCTGTAGTTTGTTACAGGGGGAAAACTTTATCTTTGAATGAAGTCTCAAGTTTAAAGCAAGCCCTGTCTGTTCAAATTTCTCCCATATATTAAATGAACATGTACACTCATGAACTACATTATTGTCCTAAGCTTTGTGTTTTATCTTATTAGTGAGGATTCATGGTTTGGGGAATGATGTGGGGTGGAAGAGGAGCAGCCTGGCTGTGGATTTGGGCCTGTTTGCTGGGGAACGTACTGGCTGGAAAAAGGTACGTTTATGCACCTTATGTTGGTCAATAATTTTGGTCAGATCTCAGAATATTTAACATGTTCTCTGCTCATTATAAACAGCATTATCTAAATTCGAGACAATCTTAATTTTAATATGTACAATAATGACCCCATATCTATGTGGAGGTCTTTGATTAAAAAACTAGGATGTTCCCTAATATCCAAACTTCAGTCTTCAAAGAGGCACTGACTTTCTGCAGCAAAGGCTATACAGCTTGAATATAAGAAAGTAATATTAAATATTGAATGTACACATTAACGTAAGATATTGTGCTTTCTATAGGTGATATAGATATCTATCATATTCAAACGCTAGTTCACATATGCACACAAAAATAATTAGATGGCAATTTAACTAAGAGAATGTGTTTTTAAAAACTGTTCATCTGATTCTGTTTTCATTTACTATTTAATATTTGAATTCTAATAATATTTCGTGTTAACAGTTCACTATTAGCATACCTTCAGATTTATGTATGATGATGTATAGAGGTGTTCAGAAAGAACATTTTGTGTGTAAAAGATGATCTGGTTTGTAAAATAGTTGTGATTGCTTTGTTCTATACATTTAGACAGCTGAGAATTACAATAATGTTGCCGTTCTCATGGATGTTTTATAACGAGGCTGAAAAACGCCATTGGCGTATGAGATCTGGTTTGTACTCTGTGTCATGTGACAGCTGAAATCCCACAGCAGCATAACACTGGACAGCGTTCTGCTCTGCTGCTGTTCAGATGACCTGTAGGGGTTGATGTACGATGTTCAATGGGATCTGTGTGCTGTTTGTAAGCGCATGTTTTTGCTGTATGTTTTGTTTTTCTCATTGTGCATTCTTGTGCACACATCTACAACAAAAGATACCAAAATATATTCTATGGCTGCTACAGTTTTAATGGCTCCTATATAAAAAACCTCAGAGCTGGGTCGGCATGTGTCAGTATTCTCCTTTTTTATTGGTGGAGATGTAATTTTGGGTCAGGCTGACATTACTGGTATGCTGTGAGTGTTGTACTGGCAAGCATGCGTAATATATGAGACTACATTTTCCTCTTATGACCCCTTTGCCGTGTCGCTCATGGTGTGTGTGTCTGTGTGTGTGCATGTGTGTGTGTGTGCCTGTGCATATGTTTCTTGGTGCAGATGGGGGAAGGTGGAAGTATCTCCATTTTATTTCCTACTGGTGGCATTTGCATCAGTTTATTGGTGAATGCAGCTGAGTTTAAGTCATAATGTGTTCATTTGATTTTGCACTTTTCTAATAGAATGCAAATATATGGTCAGCATAACATTTTAACTGAAAAGTTGAATTAAACACTTATGAATTTGATATTGTCTTAGTACTTGATATGTCCCCATTCGCTTTCATGGCACCACAATGTTCCAAAAATCATCTTGTTTGTTTCCCTGAAGGCCGGGAACTTTGACCTTTATACAAAGGAGTTTCTCCAGTTTGATATTTGACCAGTGACCTAGAAATTATCCAAGAAATAATTAACTTTTAAATGTTTAATTTCATTCTACATAATAAAATGTTATCGTTTAAAATGTAAAAACTATTTTCAGGTTTAAATGGGATCCTAAATCCTAGATTTCCAATGTGGCCCCAGACTTCTCTACCCTTTCAGGCTGACAAAGAAAATCCTTCCAGGAAAAGTTACAACTGGTTAAAATAAGCACATGGGCCTTTCTAAAACTGGGCAACATATATGCCGTGATTTTATTCAGTTGCTTTTAATTAATACTTCTATTGACTCTCTGGAATTACATGCATTAACATATGCGAGATATGAGATGCTCGAATGCAAGAATAACTCACGTTTTGTGCCATGTGATGTCTTTTTCATTTGGGCTCTTTCACATGCTCTCCCTGTCTCATTATTTCAAAACACCCCCATCCGCTAACTAATCATGATGACCTCATCCTCTCCTTGAAATCTGTTTTCATGCCAAGCTTATTTTCAAAACACCAAACAGTGTTTATTCAGTCCGCAATGTGGTTTGCAGTTGTAGTCAGGTACCAGTCAGGAGGAAAAGGATGCCAATGATTACCACAAAAGCAAACAATTAGGTATGAATGGCGCTTATGGTTTTTAAAGGAGGAGAAATTGGCCTCCATTTTTCAAGCAGTTGTTCATAAAATACCATTTTACACTATATGATTAAGCCTTGTTCTGCTAGTAATCATTTGCGTGAAATATTTATGAGCTGAGATGTTAATAGAGAGTTCTTTTATTTGGTTCCATGTTGCCAAAAAACAGAATATCCGCATGGTTATTTGCATCTAAATGAGTGTTTTAGCTAATTAATAATGCATCGTCCCTGTGTCTACCCCTTTGTCACTAGGACAGAGAGATTTCTGTTGTTATGTTCAGGGCATTACATTGCAAAGTCTCTTTAAACAGCCAGAGTGTTTAAGAGCCACCCTGAGGAGGGTGTTGTACTGATTTTACACATCAGGGTGTGTTCTGGTCACCTTTGGCTTTGAATTATTGCTGTTGTCAGGTTCTGAGTAAAGCCTCTGCTGTTTTGAATTGCCAGCTCCAATCAGAATGCGGATGAGCAGAAAGACAACACCACAGTTTTCACCAGAATTCTGGACAGCCTCCTTGATGGATATGACAACCGTCTGAGGCCCGGTCTTGGAGGTAGGAACAGACGTTTCACTAATGATTTGCTTCACACATTTGTGTCCCAGATTTCAGCCTTGTGGGATATTTCTGAACTTAGATCTTCAAATGGATGTTGTGCACCCTCAGTTGGTTTCTTCATGTCTGGAAAATAAACCAATTACCAATAATAACATTATTTCCTTAGAATTGAGTGACATTTTAAGGCTTTTTTTTTGCTTAAGCAGTTTTAAGTAGAATACTTCTGTCTTAAACCCAATATAATTATTGCTGTTTCAGCAATTGTGTTTACTTGTGTTTTTGATGGGAGTCTCAGCACCAAGTAGAAATTTCCCAGTCATATCCTTTTCCCAGATATCCCACATAGAAATCTGGGGGTACTTTAACATATGTAATTTAACAAGCCTTGAATTTTAATAATATTTAATAATAACAATAATAATATTTTAATAATAAAAGAAATATTTGTGGACATCACTGATGATGAGTTTAGAAAACTTGAAACCACTTACATTTACATGTGAAATTACTTTCTGAAATCTCTATTAAAAGGGAGTGTCCCTAGATGATGCATGCAAAATTTTGTGCAACTCAGACTTATGACCCAGAAGGGGTACCAAAAAATAGGCAATAAGGATGACAAACCAGTTACATAGATACCAAAGATACATAATGGCGTTCATCATTTTTTTATTTTGCAACAAAATTCAAAATAGCTGACGAACAAAACACCCAACTAAGGAACACAGGGTTTCTTTTGACTCGGTATGCCCCAAAGAAACCTAGACAGGTCTGATTTTGACTAAAGTTTTAATAGCCATGAAAAATAGCCATTTCTTCATATCTCTGGACTAGGTGGCACTGTGAGGAAACTCCAAATTTGGTATGGTTACATTTCAGACTGTCCTCTGTCTGACTGCAAAATTTCATATTTTGTAAACTTACCTTCTATGGGCTGCCATAGACTAATAGAAAAATAAGAACACCAACAGAGCGTTGAGTTCCCTCAAAAGTTAAGTAATGCATAATGGACTAATGAAACTAACAGATGCAATATAATATTAAAATAAACATATGCCTCAAGTAACATATGTAATCCAGTTTTCTGACACAGGTAACGAGACTCTGCATCATGATGTCTTGTTGCTATAGGGAATTCACTTCGGACCGGTTGCCTATTTTTTAGGCAGGTCAAGGTCATGTCAAATAGTGCCTCAGATGGAGGACCTGTAAAATCTAATGAAAGTGTGCAGAGACGACAAGCGCACAAACACCACTTAGACATGCTTCCCTAAACAGTGCTTTCAGTGATGCTACATTCCTGGTAGAATGGGCTCTAATACCCAGAGGTGACATTAAGTCACAGGCTTTATAAGCCAAGGTAATATCATCTGTGACCCAATGAGATAAGCGCTGTTTGTTAATCACATTACCTTAGTTGCAAACACCAAAACAAACTAAGAGCAGAGTGGCTTGAGTGGTGGATATGCATCCTCGAAGCTCTAACTGGACACAACAAGTGAAGCCTGTCCTGTTCCAGCAGCTCCTGTGGTGGAGGACAGAAGGCCTAATGCAGCAGTAACCGGCATCCTAGGAATATAGTCTGACCAAGGGTGCAAAATCCTGACAAGATACTATTGATTCCAGGGCCTGAAATGGGCCAAAGCCACTGTTTACAATTTTCAAAGTCCAAGATTGACGATCACTCTGGACTGGAAGCTCCCAAGTAACTATGTCCAGAAGAGACAGAGCCAGAATGGTGTTACCAAGAGTAGGCGAACCCTCGTTAGAACTCCTTAGCAAGGCTATTAGGGAAAGGAGTACAGATGCACCCTCAGCCACATCTGTACCATGGCAGTCAGCCCTGATAAAAAGTCACATATTAAATTTAAATGCCAATATTCAGAGTTTTATTCAATAAACGTTTCATTTATTTCTAAGCAGAAAGCTGTGTGACACATTGTTATATGTGTTATATAAACAATGTTATATAAACTTTACTAATCTGTGAAATTGTGCTTGACAATTTTAGTTTAAAATGTGTTTGTTTCTTTGTTAAAAATGCAATTGACTGCGGCTTCCAGTAAGATGTTGTGAGGTTGCAAGAAAATGTATTGTCTTTTTGAACAAAATATTCTTGTACTTGTTTCTTACTATTTGAACACTGATGGCACATAGGGATTTGAGGATGAGAATTCTTATGCTTGTCCACTACTGAACAAAATAAATAACTACAGCCTGAATCTAAGATGATGTGGATGAACTTGCTGTTACCTTTCATTAAACATATTCCTTTAATTTAGCATGTTACCTGAGAATGTCCTGTCTTGCATATAAAAGTATTTAAATCCAATTACAGCCGACATGTTTAAAAGAGTACAACAAATTAAAATTAGCCTAATTCTTAAGTGCAGTTAAGTAAAGCAAGTGACTGATGCAGTCTACAAGCTGGTATGAGGTTACCAGAGAAAATGTTGTCAATATAAAAATATTTATTAATATATTAAAAAGACTTATTGTCATGTATATCTAGTGAACAAAATATGGAACTGCAGCCTACACATAGGAGATAAAATGGTTGATAAGTCCATAAAGTGTTTGTGCAGACATTGCTTTTGGATTGTCCTATCCTACCTTTAACACAACGTATTAACACAAAATACAACTGAACCCTGTTGGGCAGAAAAATAAAGAAATGTTGTCAGACACATCTGAAACAGAAAACAAAAAAACTTACAAAAAAACAAACTTAAATTTGGAATTATAGTAATCCTTATCAGCACATGCTTTTAGACAACAGAGATGCTATTTTAGTTATCTTGGTGTTATCTTGAAATGGAAATTAAAAACAACTGCACTAGAATGTTCAAGAGACTTTGCACTTAATTAAATTGTGATGTCAAAACGTGGTGTAGCAACTGAAGTTTGAGTTAATTATTGTTAGCCAGGTTGAACCTTTGAATCACCGAGTTGTTAAATCTAATGACTAATACTGATAGACACTAAAACTTCTAATTTTTTCCTTCAACAGAGCGTGTAACCGAAGTCAAGACTGACATTTTTGTGACGAGCATTGGACCGGTCTCAGACCATGACATGGTAAGACTTTTAAACTTCTGTAAATGTCACTTGTTCTCTTTCGAGGGAACTCATAGCTGCATCATGGCTTGACACTATGGGGAACAAGCTTCAGGAACACCCGGATCTGAACATGTGTAAAATCATTCCTATTTCTAGTCAGGTCAAGGTCATGTGATGTAGTGTTGCACGCCACATAGCCTTTAATAGGTTCCCTGCAAAATATGTCATCAGCTTCTTGTTTTCAGGAAGTGCGGCTGTCTGTCTGTATAGTCAGGTTAAAAGTGGGGGAAGAAAAGATATCAGGTTTAGTTAGCAGTTAGCATAAGCAAAAAAGAAAAAAGTTCTAAGTTCTAAGAAGTTTTGCCCATACTACATTTCGGTAGGTAACACACACGATATGTGTGTGTTTTGTTGGGAGCAGAGCATGCTGGGTCAGCTCTCAAAAAAGCTGGTTGCCCTTCTCCACTGAAGACTCTCCCTTGCGCCTGGCTCTCTTCAGTCCCAAAGAATACTGGGCAGCTGCACCTGGCAGATCGGGTCCCAATTCTGCTTCTCTTGCACTCTCTTGAATCACATGAACTTACATCAGCTTCAGGAACTGTTCTGCGGTTTCTTCTGAGCTAGATGATGAGCTCATGCTGTCAGCGTTGGCTGACAATTTGATGACTCAGCCATGTGAGCACCGAGGCAGATCAGCCTCTTCTTTCAGCTGCATTTGAGGAGCTGATTGAGGTGATCTTGTGCTGTCAAGAGCCCTGAGTGGCCAAATGAATGGCAGTACATTACTAGATCTAAGTTGGACAATAGAGTTTTATCACCCAACTGAGAACAGCCTCCCCATCATAACCTCTCATTATTCACCAACCTTTACACTGAGGTGTCAAAGTCATGGAAGTCATGGTTCTACTATATTCTACTATTAGATAATGGTTCAAAAGCTTCACTGAACCACAGATCTCTGCCTCTTCTTTCAGATCTTGCTCTGCTTACAAGCAGCAGCAGAAGGCCAGCATGGCAACTTAAGCTCCCTTACAGAGACCTAGGGGAGCCAGGCAGCACAGATTTTGCAGATCCAGCCGATCTTGCTCTGGGTGTATGACCGAGCGGAAGTGGATTTGTGTGCTGTTGAGGAGTTGACCCATTGTCCCCTCTGGTTCAGCCTCACTCACCAAGCTTTTTGGAATGGATGCCATGGCACAGACATAGGAGAGATTGTGTCTGTACACCTTTTCCCGATAGCCTTGCTCCCAGAAGTCTTATCGAGGGTTTACCAGGACCAAGTTTGTCTACTCCTGGTAGTGCCATTCTGTCCGAGCCAAGTCTGGTTTGGAAATTTGGAAACTGTGGATTTTGGCCCTTGAGGGGAGCCAGATCTTAGATGACAATATCTCAAATGAAGTTGTGGAGATGACCCTGGGTTCTACAGCTCCTTGTACTAGAAGAAATTATTATCTGAAGTGGCAACTCTTTGTTATGCAGGGTTACCTAATGCTACCCTCAAGGTTTATGTGCCCACTGTTTCTGCTATTCATAAACCTGTTGATGGAGCCTCTGTTGGGAGACATCCTTTGATGTTTTGCTTTCTGCACAATACCAGATGGTTGAGGCCTTTCTGTCACACACAGGTCTCATCTTGGGACTTACAGCATTTTGCACCCTAGACCAGACCATATTCCTAAGGTGCCATCTACTGCTGGTCACACGGTGGTTCTTCAAGCTTTCTGTCCCCCACCACATAAATTGCAGGAGCAGGAAATGCTTCTCTTGTTGTGTCCAGTTAGAGCTTTGGTAGCAGAGGTAATGCAGTCACCAAACAACACTTTTCCCACTGGATCATGGGTGCTATTACTCTTGTCTATGAGTCCTGTGACTTGATGTAAACTCTGGGTTTTAGGGTCCACTCTACTAGGAGTGTAGCACCACCCAAGACACTGTCTAGAGGCAAACCTCTCAGTGATGTTTGTGCTGTGGCAGGCTGGTCCTCTCTGTACACTTTCATAAGATTTTACAGCTTAGACTTAAATTCATGTAATGCATAAAAGCGCTCAGGACCTCCTGGGTTGATGCTTCTCATGTTCATTGTCAATGTTTCACAGCAACTAGGGCAGGCCTTTCCACAGTGTGGCATAGTGGGCATTAACGTTCACCATAGCCTCAAGCCATAATGCAGCATCGAGTTCCCTTAAAAGGGAATGTCTCAGGTTATGGATGTAACCCGATTCCTTGTGACAGGGAACGAGATGCTGCGTAGCATTGCCACACTTTGGTCATGCCTGCATGGCCTTCCTTCACATTATTTTGCAGGTGCCTTTAAAAGGCAACCTGGCACACAACACTATGTCACATGACCTTGACCTGCCTATAAATAGGGTGATTTTATACATGTTCAGACCTGAGTGTGCCTGAAGTGCGTTCCCCATAGTGTCAAGCCATGACGCTGCGTCCTGTTCCCTGTTTTAGAGAAGCAGGTTACAAACTTAACTTGAAAAATGTTCTGTCTTCTCTGTGACAGTTGCTCAGCAGATACATTTATATTGTTTGAAATGATGTTAAATATGTTAATCAACATTCTGCCCTCCTCGCTTAATATGCAGAGACAACAGAAAGCATGTCATTCAGTTGATTTCCCCAAAAGGTGTAAAAAGTGTGGTGCTTTCAAAGCAGTGTGCTGTTTGTGTGAACATCCTGACCAATGGAAGATGAAGTGTTCTGGAAATCTGCCTAATAATTTAATTATTTTAAAATTGATGATACTAGAAGAAATTACACACTTTACTTGTAACTGTTTAATTATGAATTATAAATCCATTTCTTTCTTTGAAACTTATTTTAATTGGTTGACTGTATAAAATCAGATTTCTGTTGCAAAAAATAAGCCAATCATAACTCTGATAGCATTAATTAAAATCTTTACATTTAATTCAGCCTGCTTTACATTTCATTCAGCCGGTTCCTCCCTAAATCATGCTGTTATATCTCCCCCACTGTGTCATGATGGATGATCAGGTGAAAATGAAACAATGCTCACAGCTTTGACAATCAGTAGTTGTTAGGATGATTCATGCTGCTAATTATGGCCACCAATGTTTCAACAAGCTCTCAGCTCCTCACCATGAAGTTTCACTCAAATGACTGCAAGTGTACAATAGCTATTCTTAAATTATCTCAATAAGTCTCAATTAGAATCCTCAGTTTTTACTCAAATTAAAACAAAATTAAAACAGAAATAATAAACAGGTTATTTATAGAATTATTGGTACATTAAGTTATTATGTAAGCAGCTTTCCTGGGTCTGAATAAGTCTTAACAATTTTATTGTCATTAAATACAATAGTTGTATTCATAATTTGAGAAAGAAAATTTGCTGCAGTTGTTTATGAAATTTAGCAAACAGCGATAACTATGAAAGTGTATTACAATATGAATAGAAACAATAAAGAAATAATGACTAAAAAATGCCTGTTTTAAGAATCTCCCTAGTGAAATGCCAAACCACCAATCACAGTTGGCTTATTGTATGTGATATTTAGGGATGGTGTAATCTGAAATCTATGATGCCACAATAACAAACCAGCACACAGCATGTTTACAGAAAATAATGGCACAGCTGTCATCTTAAGACATTGTAAAACAATGCTAAAAAAACCTGATTACAGCAGCCTTTTTATATAATTGAATATATTTAAAAGATTTTGTTTTGCTATTTATTTTGCGGCAGTATAATGCGTATGATCATATTGTGTAATAATATAATCATAAAGTGCTCCTCTATAAGGAAGAAATAAGGAAAAACGGTTCTATTAATGTAAAAAAAGAAACACTAAAGAGCTTTAACTAAATAGTAAAATATATTATGATAAAAACTACTGATGCCTAAGATTGACGATGGTGCTGTCGATGGTCTTGTAGGAGTACACCATAGATGTGTTCTTCAGGCAGAGCTGGAAAGATGAGAGGCTGAAGTTCAAAGGTCCCATGGCCGTGCTTCGACTTAACAATCTGATGGCCAGCAAAATATGGACCCCTGACACATTTTTTCACAATGGCAAGAAGTCAGTTGCCCATAATATGACCATGCCCAACAAACTCCTGCGGATCACAGAAGAAGGCACTCTACTCTACACCATGAGGTAAAGATGTTTTCATGTTTTTCAAAATAATGCTCTGTTTTTTTTAAACTAAGAATGTTTATAATAAAGCAATTTATTACCATTTCCATCTCAATGGTAGTTGCTCATCCTGAGCATGACACCTTAAAAGTATGCAATTTGAATTCTTCTGTCTTTGCTCATTGGCACTCAGTTGAGGAAAGAGTGCAGATGAAATTTACAGATGAACACTTCTACTGTGAGACTGTATGTAAACATTAGTGCCATAAATAACGAGTCACCACATGTGTCACTGAGACGTGTAATGGTGCGTTCACACCAGACGTGAATGAAGCGTTAAGCGCGAAATAAGTTACATGTTAAGTCAATGCAAAGACGTGAATAGACATTCTGCAGCATGAATAGTGCGGCGCGAATGACGTGAATTGAGCGTTTTGCGCGATTCACGCGGCAAGCGTGGAAAAGTTTAAAAATCTGAAGTTTGGCGGACATTCGTGCCACGTTAACCAATCAGGAGCTTGCTCTAGTAGTGACATAATTACGATAGAGATTAATGATTGGAGACTGGAACCACCTGGCTGAAGCCCCTCCCATGACGCGAATCCACGTCTGTTGTGAAGTAAATTTCACACGCGAATGACGCGAATAAACTCAAAATGTTCAAGCGTCCAACTACGCGCGAATAGCGCGATTTATTCGCGCAGTTCGCGTCTGGCGTGAACGCAGCATAAAACTCTGACCCCGATCTTTAAGACAGTCACTGGAACTTCACCCTCCTACCTCAACTTTAAAAATAATATAGTACTTTTACAAAAGTTTTATTGTAATGAGTTATTTTATGTACGTCTTTATTTTTCTATGTAGCATTAAAATGACAGTACTTTGAACAGTATCTTATGTATTTGTTTTATTGTAAAAGACTATTATTTTCTGTGTCGACTAGTAACAGCGAAACCGTTTAGTCTTGCACATCCCTACTATAAAGCATTTCTTAAATGAGCTTATTAGAGTATAAAGATGGAAATTCATATTTGTGTCAACAAAATAGAAAATGGTGGAATGTCCCATAAGGGAAGACATCAACTATTTCATCATGCTCTCAAGCCATAGAAAGAGAGTGTGTGTGTGTGTGTGTGTGTGTAATTCGCAGAGTTTCTGTCTAGGGTGGGTGTCATGACCAACATATTGGATAAAAGCATATGCCAAATGAATAAATGTAAAGAAATATAAATGTAAATATTTAGATAGTATAGATATAAGAATGTTTATATCTAAACAGTTATACATTTTTAAAACTGTACCTTTAAACTGTTTAGATACAAACATTCTTCAAAATATCTCTTTTATTTATAAATGTATACAGGTTTGGAACAGCTTGAGGGTGAGTAAATAATGACAGAATTTTTATTTTTTATCGGTGAACTTTTCATACAACACGCTCTTATTGTTAGTTTCTTACTTACGTCTCCTGTACCACAATATATGCTGTCACAATATATACTACAATATATACTGTCACAATATATACTACAATATATACTGTCACAATATATACCACAATATATACTGTCACAATATATACTACAATATATACTGTCACAATAT
>JAZGTK010008129.1:0-18618 GCA_036877625.1 Ambastaia sidthimunki
CTTTGTTTTGCTTTGTTTTATGTTGATGTTATTTTGTATGTTGACAGCTTGCTGGACTGTTCACGAGTCTGGTTGTTCTCATTGTACTTCTGCTCATAGGCCCTCTGTTCTACTTCTTACCCAAGGTACGAGTTCCTTTAACAGTGACACAAGTACAAAAAGGATTAAATAACATTTGCCATTAATTGAACTTCCACAATGTGAAACATTATAGAGTAAAACTTTAAAGAATTTTAATAGGAAAATAATACAAGACAGGATTTGAAGACATATTGTGTATAATTCAATTGTGAAAAATGGTAGAAAAAAGAAACCAGCCTTTTAATTTCCTGTTTTAACAAAAAAAACTTCCTGTTTTAACAAAAATGAATACCGCAACACAGGAAAGTGTTTGTTAAATCATTTCATGTGTACTTGGGTAATTTGGTAATTTTGGTTTCATGCTGTCTTTCAATATGATCTTTAACTCTCTCTTTCTTCTCTCCGTCCAGGCAGTGCTGGCTTGTATAAACGTGACCAGCCTGAGACAGATGTTCCTGCTGTTTCAGGACCTGCCAGACCTTTGGAGAATTAGCAGAATCGATTTTGTAGGCTTTTTACCATCTCTGCTTTTTTATAATATCATTTTGTGTCCATCAGTTACAGTGTATAATGTACGTTTGAACAGATGGTTTGGCTTGTGACCTGGCTGTCTGTAGTTGTTCTAAATGTGGACTTGGGCCTGGCCATTGGAGTCATCTTCTCAATGATGTCAGTTATCTGTCGCACACAGAGGTATCTATGATGTACTATAATCAACTTACCATTTCTGTATACTGGATAATTCATGTAATGCTATTACAACTTCCTTTTGAACCAGTGTAAACCCATTCACATTAATCCAGTTTTGATCTGGTTTTTGCTATGTTCCGTTTACACTTAGATGGTATTTCAGACCTTTCGGTATGAATGAGCAACTTTTGAAAAATGATTTTTGTTTTAAAATGTTTGCAGATTTTTGTAGATGTACGTTTTATTATTTTGACTGTAGAGAGATAAAGATATTTAGCAATCCAACTAGAGCAGCCCCACTGAAACAAGATTTTGAGTTCATATCCTAATTGAGACTCAAACCACCTAATTAGATTTGTGTATTTATCTGGTTTAATAATCATGTTTACTACATCTCTTAATTATGCATTCTAAGCTCAGGGGCTGTATAAAAACAGTATCCCTCACAGACCCCCATATTCCAAACAATCTTTCTCTTGGTGGATATAAGTCACGTTTAATGGAAGGGGAGATGAAGTTCAGACCAGGAGAATCTCTGAATTTAGAGTCAACTTTTATCTTTTCAGGGCCAGTTGTTCTGTTCTGGGCAGGGCTGCCAACACAGAGATCTACAGATCTATTCACAAGCACAACAAAGTGAGTCAGCTGTGAGTTCCTTTAAAATCCAATGCAATAAATTGTAATTGTTTAACTGGTAAGGTATCACCTTTGTTATCCTTCTATGCCGTAGTGCTATGAGGTTCCTGGAGTGAAGATCTTGACCTACAATGGGCCCATCTACTATGGGAACCGTAGCTTTTTCAAGTCTGATATGACTGAGCTTCTGGGCCTCACTCCTGAAAGAATACGGAGGAGAGAGAAAGCCATCAAAGCCATAGAGAAGAGAGAGCGAGAGGCCATCAGTACTGTAGTAAGATTCATCAGTCCATCAATATATGCAATATACAATATTAAGTTTGGGTGTCCATCATTGAAGCTTGTCTGCTTTTACCTTTTTTATTATTTATTCCTGAAGCCCGCAAAAAATGAACAAGAATCAAAAACATGACAGATCAGTGTTCAACACAATCTTCTTATCTTAATCCGATTCCCAACAGTAACTTTATAATGATGATTTGTAATTTGAGCTGTGTGTTTAATTTTGTGGGAAATGTTTGTCTGTAAACAGAAAGAAGAAGATCCGGCTACTATATCGCATGTTTGGGTTCTGTGGGTGCTGCGTTTGTGACTTGTTCTCAGCAGTTGTTAACAGCCAATTTAAACTTGCCTCCTGTTAAGAAAATAGCTATGCAAGTATCCCGCAAGTATATGTTTTAAACAGAGATGGCAGTAGAGAGTCAAACGATACGGATCACAGCTTTAAGATTCTTGAAACAGCAACAAAATGGCTGTTAAAAACAAGCATCTGATTGGATAACTGTGTTGTTTTACAAGGAACAAGGAGTTGCAGACGGCTCATTTTCTTCAAAGAATGATTTATTCACATCAGGTGAGTTCTCAGTTGTTTCTGGAAACACAGAGCTTGTATTTAAAATAATGAGAGAAAGTTTTATAAAACTCACCAGTATGAGATATTCTCTTATTTTCTCTCAATTGTTGACGTTACAGCAGAAGTGGCTGATGGTGACGTCCAGGCTGTGTTGATTGACTGCAGCAGTGTTATTTTCGTGGATGTCGCTGGCGCTCGGTTGTTCATACAGGTGCTTTATAAGTCTGTCTTTCATCAGCATTATCATGAATGTTCCTGGTGCTCAGCTGGTAGAACATTGTGTTAGCAGTGCAAAGGTTGTGGGTTCGATTCTCAGGGAACACACATACTAATCACATGTATAGCTTCATGTCATGAAAGATCATGTCATAAGCTCACAATAATGACACGTTTTTGTCACAGATGTGCATGGAGTGCCAGAAAATCGGGGTACGGATATATCTTTCTAACTGCAATGGTAAAGTGTTCAAGAATATAACCAATACACTGAACCAGTTCTTTTAATGGCCTTACTGTCAGACAAATAATAATAAAATATTCTCTCTTCTGTAGAGAGTGTACTGAAGATTTTGACAGCCAGTGGGCTGATGAACTACATAAATCCTCAGCACATTTTTGTTACGATCCATGATGCTGTAGTCTACATACAACAGCAGCGGGTATGAAGGGTTTCCTCAATGTTTCAGTTTCTAAACATTCTTCTAAACTGAGGGGTTATGTGGCAACATCCTTTCCATTGACATTGAATCACTCTGATTGACAGGAGAAACCTCCAGAGACCAATGCGACAGTGTGGGTGTGATTATCTTACACAAGCAAAGACATTCACTGTAGGTTCTTAATCTGGAAGCAGCAGGACCCGTGGAAAGGGCCAGAGAGACTCCAGCTTACAGTCATTACAGAACACAGCCATCGTTTTCCGATTTAGACTCAACATGCAGTGCCTATAGGGTGCATGTCAGGGCCCCTACATTGTAATTAGCACCCTTAGAAATGGCCTTACATTCACAGCACCAAAGCTATGCCTGTGATAGATGTATTGTGAGGTGTTGTTCATTTTGTGTTCTGGTCATAATGGTTTGCGCTGATGTGGCCCTTTTAAAAAGAACACAGTGTCCAGTAGAACACGCACATACACACACACATACACACAAACCTACATGTTTGATTATCTATCTAAATGGGGACATTCAAAAGACTACTGTTTTTATACACAGCTAGTTATAAACACTATAACCTAACCCACACTCTACCCTAACAGAAAACTTTTTGAGTTTTTACCTTTTTAAAGAACTTAATTTGTAAACACTATAAAAATAGTAAATCAAGACGTACCCCCAAAGGAGGTTTTGCTCAGATTTGTCAGGTTTTGCTGACTTCTAAGTATAATTTTGTCCCCAATATATGGTTAAGTAAACACATATACACACACATTGTAACTGCAGCTTTAACACTGTTGCTGGCCCTGCAATTTTGATTTGATGATAATGAAAATATTTTATTGGTCCTGTTTTATGAACGCTGGAAAATCTTTACCAAAACTACTTGATTTGGTTTACAAACTTTGTTTTTCCCCTTTGTTTTCTGAAAGGAAAGTGTGCACTCAGTGACATTAAAATTTTATTTTAATGAAAATAATGTTCTACACTTACAATGTTGCGAATTTGAGAAAAAACATAAAGGCTGTACATGTTATTAAAATGTAGATCCATAAGCTATTTATATTATTTATGCAATGGTCACATTGTTGTTAGGGTTTAACTAACTGGTAATGATTACAGTGTCGTGTAAAGATTATTTTTGTCTCTGTTTGTTTTAAAATAAAGCTTTTCTCTTCCACTCAATAGTTCATTTTTTTCCTAAAAAGATCAAAAGGCAAAACTGAATGAAACGGAACAAGATAAAACTCTTACTATTATTTTTATTTATTTATTTATTCAAAACTGACAATTCCCTAATTTCCAGATGATCAATGGCTTGCAATAATGGGGCAAAGTCATAGTTTTCACTGCCTGCATAATATATGGTTTGCTAAAATTATGCTTTGCCATTAAATATCGCAAACTAACTAGTAAGCTACTGACTATCATTATAACCTGTTACCTTGACCTGATAAAACAAATATTATAAAAACAGACTGTAAAATTACATATTATTTTTCTGTTTAATGTTTGATGCCTGCATTTTTCCTGGGGTATTTCAAAGAACACTCTCAGGGGAACACCAGTTTCCTCTTTGAAATACTTCACTAATTGGCTGGATGGAAATCAGCCCACATTACTGGTGCATCAATAGCCCAGTATTATCATTACTGGCATGTTTAGTTTTTATTGAACAGCTGACAGTAAAATATAGGAGAGACCGGAGTTGGTTGGCACAAAATTAAAATCACCTTACTTGGCTTTTTACAACAACAACAACAACAAAAAAAAAACTGTCATTCTTTAAGTATCAAAAACAAACAAACAAACTGGTGTATTCAATGTTTAAATGTGGTCAATTTTGCTGTGCCTCGAAAGGATGGTTAGGTTGGATGACTGTGTTAAAATGCCATAATTTAAATATAATATTTAAATATATAAAATATTAAAAAATGTTAAATATTTAATAGTATATTTAAATATACTATTATTATATACTGTAATGTTTTATAAAATATATACATATACAAATATTTTTAAAGGTTTTTGACCAGTACAGTCGACCTAAGCCTCCAATTAAATATAATACTCATCACAGTGTGTTTTTTTTTATATAAAATGCTTCACAGTAAAAAATAAATACATTAAGAAATAAAAATCAATTAGGAGAACATCAACCTAAAACCTACACATTTTTTTGCTACAAATTTACAATGATACACTGTTGAGCTGCTGCCATCTTGTGGCCTGGGAAGCAAATTACTATGTACAAATTATTTTTTCACACAACACTGTAATTATGTAGCATTAAAAAGATAGTTTTAGATGGAAATTTCTGCCATAATCTATTAACTCTTATGTAGTTTCAAACCCACGTGACTTTCTTCCATGGAAGACAGTGAGAAATGTCAAAAAATGTTTCCATACAATACAAAACTAATGGTGACCTAGACTAACACGCTGCCTAACACCTGCTCCATGAAGTAAAGTCAACAATTAATCATGATTTCTTTATTTGAATGTCCAGTCCTTTCCTTTTCTAATCCACTTTGAAAAGGAGTTTTAGAGTTTTAGAAAGTTTTATAAAGTCTTCAAAACTTATGCACATTATATACAACAATTTCATCTTTAGAGCTAATTTCACGCTGCACCTTTTAATCTGATCCTATCCAACCATTTATCTGTATTTCTTACCTATGTATTGTTTGTACAAACCTTATTTATACAGAAATTATTTTTAAGGCTTTTCATGGTGTCTCAACCCCTTTAGTGAGGGTGACTGTAACCTTCCACATTTAGTCACTAGTAACACATTTGAAATGATTTTTGATGTAATACAGATCATATTCATTTACAGTTTTCTCTTGTGTGGACGGATGGCGAAACGCTAAATAGGCTTTGTCAGTCTCAGACTGTCCCCATGGCAACATCCCCTTGATCTTCGATGCATGACTGACAATGACGTCATCACAGGAGCCCACATGAAGGGAGCCAAGTCCATCAATAAAAAACGCTAAAGTGGATATAAAAATGTCAATATACTGTCAATATTACAAAGACACTCACTTATATATTTTTTTTCGTATTATAGTTGCTGAATTTGCACTCCCACCTAAATGACCAACCCGGGCCAGACGTGGGTCAAAGCCCACTTGTCGGATCTTCTCTGTGCGAGCCATAAAGAAATTAATGACAGCATCAGCAACCACACAGTTGGGAAACCCTTCGATAACTTGATGATATCCAGTCCTTATGTGTAAGCAATCTCCCTCTTCATCACCTGCGTCTGTGGAGACGATGTGTCGATAGGTGGCAGTGTATCCCGTCACTTCCCTGACTGCCCCTCCCACCTTATAGTGCAAACACACGCATAAACTTTATCACTGCATTGATAAGCACCTTTCACATGTTCCTGGGTCAACATCCTTTCGGTTAATCATTCCTAACAGCCAATCAAAAGTTTAGTGCTAATGATAGGTGAGATTTAGGGCTGGGTTGGGGCCTTATATTGTTACAATGAAATTCTTGTATTTCGTCACATCTTGTCCTGACATCAGTAACTGAGTCAGTCACACATGCACCCTCAAAAAAAAAAAAAAACAGGTGCACGAGGCACGTTTACTACTTTGCATTTTACAATTAGTCTCACAAAAACCTTATTTGTTTGCCGCACCCAAGTAATTATCACAAAAACTTTGTCATGAGAAATACATGCATGTTTTCTTTTCCCATTTTGCTTAAAAATATAACAAAGTTCATCTTAAAATTGCATCTTGTGCAACTAAGTTTAATAGTGAAAGTGTAGTATTGTCAGGAAACACAGTAAGCACTGTAACAATGACTAATAATTAGCAATGTTAAAAATGACTGTATCCTTTAATGAAGAAACATATTTGCATGAGTATCAGCAAAGTAGCAGTATGATATATGCAAAACACTTGCAAATGTAGGATTATGTGCTTAACAAGTTGTCATTTCTAAATGCACGAAATGCTTTTAGCATGAAATCCTAAAGCCAATGAAACGAAAGCAAACATAAGGAACCGTCACTTTGCCCTAAAAAAAAACAAGTCAAACAACTCAGAATGTAACAAGATATTCACAAACCTGTCGAAAATCCGACTCAAACTGAATAACAAATATGCAGCCATGAAGTGTCTAAAGGACCTAACCACACTAGTTTACTAATGCAGCGTTTTTATATAACAGTAAGAAATCAATATATCACTCATATCTAACCCTGTTTAAAAATTAAAAATGAGCATTGTTATTTTAAGAGCTCACGAGTACATGAGACAATAAATGGAACATCTGTACTTTCAAAACCTCATTTGTCACACCATTTAAAATGACAAATAGGCATGTCGTGTGTCAACTACCAATATGCAAATGTTAAGTAAGCACAAAGCTTTCTCACCAGGTCTAAAGTGGTTTTCTCCAAAATATCCACCATATTTTCCAGTTTAGTGTTTGAGGTGAAAATGAAGTCATCGTCCACCCAAAGCACGTATTTGGTCGTCACCTGAGAGACTGCTAGGTTACGGCCGGCAAACCAGCCCTGAAATAAGCAACAGACAGTACACACACACACACTGGATTTTCATGTTTTATGAGAACATTTTATAAACATAATGGCTTTTATGCTGTACAAACTCCCTACACTAACCTTACCCCAAAACCTACCCATTGCAGAAAACCTTCTATTTTAGATTTTCAAAAAATGTCATTCTGTGTGATTTATAAGCTTGTTTCCTCTTGGGGACCTAAAAATGTCCTTACAATGTTAAAATATTTGGTCCCCATAATGTAGTGAATACGAGGGCCCCCTCCCCCACCCACATACATATATATTGCCATATAGAACAGTATATAATACATATACATTGTGGTTGTTTAAAATCTAACAAACTATACAGAGTAAGCTCCATACCTTGCCAAATGGCATGAGATAATGCTCAATGTAAGGGCCTTTAACAGGTTTAGGTTCTTCAGTGTCATCAGCAATCACTATAGTTACGGTGGGGTAGAACTTTCGAATGCTGTCAATCAAATCTTGAAGTTTATCATAGCGTAGAAATGTTTTTGTGGCAATGGTGACCAGAGTGCTAATATTGTAGTCTGTGGGAACATGAGTAAATCACTGTGAAATTCTATAAAGATGTATGAAGATCTATGAAGACTTTTGATTATTCATTGATAATTTATTAATTCATTGTATTTGTTGTACCTTGCTTGGGTCCGGGGTTATAGAATCTCGGCATGGGGGGATGTCTAATCCTAATAGTAAATGATGCCTGGAATCCAGCTGTTTTAAACTGGACTGTTTGGACAAAAGAACAGTTTTATATATTACAAAAATATATAAAGCTCACAAAAGCTATGCAACTTTGAATTAAACACAAAGTAAATACATTAGTAACATCTAATGGACAAACACAAATACATTTGTCAGTAAGCTCTGTGTTTTTATCCTACACATCTGTAAAGCTGTGGAGCACTGTGTAGATATTTTACTGTAACCTTTCTGAAACAGTATGTTGTAGCCTAATTTCCTGTTGGTTTAATATTTGCAAAGCCTTGACAGTTCTTTTGTAATTTGAGTTCTTCTGCAATTCTAGCATTTCAGATAGTATTAAATACAACAGTATTCAATGCAGATTATGTTGCCTTATCAGAATTGTGCATTTGTATTGTGTGTAAGATTGCATTATCTACATAGATAGTTGCTCTTATTCTGCTACACAGATCAGTGGTTATGTGTCTATCTGCAAGTTTGTTTCAGAAACACGTTATTATTATGAAAACCTGTTCCACAAGATTACGAAGAGCATATGTTAGCAAATGAATTGGATATTTGACTTGCTCACTAAATCATTCTGTCCTACAGTCAGTATTAACGGGCTTAATTATAAACCGGTTTGTTTAGTGCTGATGTTGAAGGGTGGGCATGTTTTGTTCGAACGTGTTTTTTGTGCAAACCCATATTCTATTATACATGTAATGTTTGGTTAAGAAAGATTTGCTTTGTCTAACAATGCGCTCTTGTGCTCACCAACGTCTGCTGTGTTGGGGTGGAACCGTGTGTTTGTGTAGGTGACAAACTGCAGCTGTCGGTTTAGTAAAGCCAGCGATTCGCTGACAAAACTAATGTGCATCTCTCCTTCTCCACTGATTTTCACTCCATCCACCAGCGCTGTCGTATCAAATGTTCCCATTGTAGCTATTAGATCTACCTGCAATTGGTACTTTATGAAAAAAAACAGTCTTCTTGGCCATACGAGCACCAAAACAACTTCTGTTTCATGTAACATCATTGAGTGTATTATACATTTTCATCGCTATAATTATAAACTAATTTGAACTAACAACAAGCATGAACCTTTCTGCTTGAACTTGGCAACATATTCATAATAACTGGACAATATTTTATCCAATAAGAATCAAGTATTTCAGACTGCAGTGTAGTATGACCTGTTAATCAAATACCTATTATGTAGCCAAAAGAAATGGTAAACTTACCAAATAAGGGCTCTCTCTGGCTTTTTCTTTCAGGCTCAAACCTTATTTGAGAGCACAAAAACATGAACTTATTGCATGATCAACACCTTGGTCATGTGTCTCTCTTAATTTATGATGTTGGTATATGAGTCAAGTGGTCTACACACACACACACACATATGCACATAAATACTTTTTTTTTTTTTTTACCAGGGATTAGAATGGTTCTTGTTGGCCTGACTTCCACACCCTGGGTAGGGTACTGAAGAGGGCTGTTGGCCTCCGCTAAGATAAGCGAGTCTACAGCTGTGTACGTCCTTAAGTAAACACAGAGAGTGCTGATTTAACAGTCAATGTGATTTTGATGCTGGCATTCAGTTTCTGTAGTGGATTAAGATCGGACAACTGTATGACATAACATAACATTAGTATCCACTATACTTGTGTTTACGCAGCTACATCCAGAAAAGAATTTGCCTTTACTCACTCTAATGTGTTTTGAAACCTGTATAACTTTATTTCCTCTGTGGGACACAAAAAAGTTGCATGTTTTGTTTTTTACAACAAACATGCATAATTTTTAGTGATTAATAAATTAAATTATAAAACTGAATCGGGTGGAACTACATGAGGATGAGTACATGAATGTGAGTACATGAGGGTGAGTACATGAATGTGAGTACATGAGGGTGAGTACATGAGGGTGAATACATGAGGGTGGAGAATTCATTTTTTGGTTGAACTATCCCTTTAAACACAGAACTGTACTGTAAGATTAAATAACAAGTGCTACTCTGAGCAGTAACACTTTGGGGGGTATAGTAAGACGTACCTCTTCTTGAAGCTGTGGTATTCTTTATCTCTGTACTGCTTTGCTCTCTGCCGGTCTGAGTCTTGTATCAGGGCATGTAACTGTGTGGCTGATACTTGTGGGAACAGCAGTTGAGAAAATGGGAAATCAATGCCACGTTTGTCACTTTCGCAAACGCATCCATTAACGGCTAGACTGCTGGTTAAGAAAAAAGTAAAATAGGTAAGAGGCACAACAAAAAGCAAATACAAACAGAAAATCAATAGTTTGAGAAAAGGCCCTAGTGTTCATCACTACACAACAGTCAATTCAGTCCACCATGGTGATTATCTTTACTTTCAACACCATTAAGACATTTAAAAATATGTTTTGAAAAATAAAGTTTAGAACTCTTTTTGTTTAACAGAGCTCTGTGGTAAACCAGTCAAAATAGCTGTTTAAGGGGTTCATAGAAACAAAGAGGCAAATTTTGTAGTAGTTACACTATTTTATCAGGTGGATATGGCTAATGGCCAGAGTTTTGAGGCTCACAGGTTTTCCCGTTTGAATGTCAAATTATGTGGCAGCTTCTAGCTGTTTATCACATCCATGGCCAAATTTATACGACCAACAACAGACACTTTTCCAGCAAAACGCACTAAGATAGAACTTTGATTAGCAGGAAAATCTGAGGATCTTTAGTTTAAAATACCTTCAATATCTAGGCCTTTTAATATCACTACAAAACCACAGTACACTCACTAGTGTCCCAGGCTAACAGAGAACATTGTCAAAAGGTTGGCCAATGTTTTCTAAAACATTACTGCAGTAAAGTTAGTAAAAAATGTTTTTAAATGTATTATATATATCAAAAACATTATTCTTGTTGTTCTATAAGTTGTAAGTGGAAGGTTTTAAAACTGTTACAGAATTTTAATAATGTTCTTAAAACCAAACATGTCTAAAAATCTGAATGTTTTAAATGTTCCTAGAAAATTTAAAATAAAATTTTTAACATTTTTGTTATTTAATGGAAACATCAGGAAAACGTTTTTACAATTAAAAATTGTGGGCTGGGATGTCAATTCATTTGTGCTCACCTTGAAATGCTGTCTTTAATGCGATAAGGAATATTGTCGTTTCCATGGTTCAGCTGTTGTATCTTCTTATCCAGTAACTCTTTGAAAGAGTTTTGTCCCTGTACGTCAATTGTTGTGACAGAGCCAGAGTTGTGATGGTAAATGAGTACGACTGTGAGCGGCAAGACCACCAGCAAAATCGCCAGTGCTTTCTTATTCATAACACGCATGATCACCTATAGTACCAAACAGACTGAAAGACAGATACAATTCCATTACATTGTGTTTAAAGGCAGGGTAGGGTCTTACATTTCATTAAACTCATGCTCATGTGACAAGTTGCACATGTTTCTGAAGAAAGTATGAGCATATCAGTGATAGGATGATTCATTCTGTGGTTAAAGTAAACAGAGCCCATAAATCATTTTGCTTCGTGTGAAAACTGAAAATAAGGTGTTAATGTGAGCTCAGTTTGAAAGCTCTGATAGGCTTAACTGAACCTCTGTGGGATTATATTCAATTAACAATGCAAACACAAACACAAATATGATTTAGAAACATATTTAATATCATCACATGTTGAATTAACATGCACACTGGTGTTATGTCCTGTGACATAATTTGTATTGTTCTGGGGTTAGCAAAGAGTTTTTTCTGCCTGTTGTTTTCTTTTCTCTTTTGCACTGCAAGGCAGATGGTAAAAATTGAGAAAGATATTGTTTTTGTTGTTAATTTGGCAATGCTCCCTCTTAAGTCTTTGTTTACATTGGTTACTTTTTTGTAATAAACAGTTGAACTGGCTTTATTAGTGGATGGAAGTGTTTTCTTAGGGCTGGAACTGGGATGGGAGGCTCCATGTGGGTGATTTTGTTATGAAGCCCACAATCCCATAGATTGTTAAAAGGGAAACGTAACAAACCTACAAGTGAAGTTTGAAATCTCTGTATTTAAATAGGAAGTAAAAAAGTAGTTCGACCAGTGCAGTCAGCATTGCCAGCATTTTGTGGTCACACACTCTCTGAACTAAAAGCACTTTGTACATGTCTGGCAAAACACATATGTTTTAGAAACATATTTAATATCATCACATGTTGAATTAACATGTACACTGGAAATACACTGTTCATGTTCAAATGTGGTAAAAGATTTAAGGTGAAACATAAACAATTTTAAACATTAGCGGCTGGATTTTTGCATCTAAGTGGGGGACACCAGGTGTATCACCTGAGACTTGTTTCTTACCCTTTGCTAAAAAAAACAACATAAATATAAAAGTTTAATATGAACGTGTACCATAACTGTGTCAAAAAGACATTATCTGCCCTTAAACATCCCAACAAACTCGCATCAAGAGTCTAGTCAATTAATGTGCTTTTATAATAATATAATAATGTGCTTTTTTAAAAAAATATACTTTATCCATTATAGCATAAAATATTTATATAGCTGTCATTATTCGTTGCTTTAAATCACATGAAAATAAAAGCGGAATAACCCAGGTTCGCAATTGCGGCATGCTGTGTGATGTACTTTTATTTTAGGGAACAACACGTAGTCGTTATGTTACTTATAACAACTATGATTCAAAGAATGAAACAGCTTTATAATCTTTACTCGGCGGTTCTCTGATCTGGGACTGTCTTGAAGCATTGTTACGAAATATTCACGTATTGCATTCTGTTTCAACGTATATTTTTCATTTGTTAAAATTAAATTGATATATTAAGTGTTGGTAATATAAAAATTTTGCCTTACCCTGACATTGAGGAAGTCCAAACTCCATTTCATTCGGCTGACGTGAAGAAGTGTTGCGGCATAGACTTGCCTTCCGCCTGCTTTTATCAAACCACAACCTGCGCACAAGTTTGATGAAACAGTTGCCATTGAATATATATAATCAAAGAATTGTACTTATCTTAAACTTCTGTAGACTACTTTACTGTCATATAAACAAACGAAATGTAATTATTTTAGAAGTTAACCATTAATTGCATTTACAGCACAAAAACAGCGGCAGAAAGCCCACAATTTAAACGTAGCATGTACAATACAGTACAGTAGGTTATGAATTCAAACATAGGGTATAATATTATAAATATGATGAAGGGTAAAATAAAAGAGCAACAGGTGTATTATGCAGGAAAGAAAAACGAGCGATGTAGTTAAAGTAAAAGTCGCGTTGAAGAGTTACAGGAACACATACTTCACCACATACAGGAAATGTGATGAAGCAGATTTCATAGACGTCTCGTTTACGATTAGGTTTGAAAGCAATACATTACATTTCTGAGTGTATACTGCCACCTACAGGAAAATGCATAAGTACACAACACCTGTACAGAGCCTACTAGTACATATATGTATTATTCGTTGGCAATAATATACAAATATATAATACAAATATATATAATTTATATAAGTTATATATAAAAATTCCATACCATCCAGCGCTTAATGTATGTTTTGTGTGTTCAAATAAGTGAATGACATCTAATGGCCTCATTTTGGTGAATGCAATGACAGATAAATTCTTATCGACAACCGCCCTGACAGCCATATTTTGCACCAAAATACGATAATTACTACAGTTATTATTATTTGTATTATTATTTTTCACTATAAAAATAGAATAAATTAACGTGAGACCTCATTCAAATTAGCTATTATTATTATTAATAATAATAATATAATTATTATTATTGTTTTATGTGGCTCATCATTTATGCGCCCCCCACACACATACACAAGTAGGCGGGACTTTATGACGTCAGACCGACCGTTCCTCCAATCAAACACCTCGACACGGTCAGCTGCGGGGATGCTGATAACGGTGCCGCTTCACATGACAGTCCGGTAAATGCGCACATAGAGACATGCTAGCTCCAAAAAACGCAAACAAATGCCAAAACAAACTGTTAAAATGACTGTGTCATGAGGCAAATTAATAAATCGGGCGACTGGCACACGTCCCCTATGAAATCGTGCAACTGAAATCCTCGTCTGCTTTTGCGCAGACGCATCTAGACGCAGCCTGTCGCGCGACTATCGGGTAAATTGTTTGATATCTAGAGAGGTTGAAGCCTGAAGGCATGAAAGTTAACGAAGGTGAGACTTTTAACATCCATCAGACACGTGTGACCGCCGGTGAGAGACATGCAGAGTGGTGACAAATGATTACAAGGTAATGGGCCTTTGTCCTTGTTCTCCGATGCACCTCTGATGTAAACAACAGTACATGAATAATATCTGTGTTTTAGGATGTAATGCATAGATCGTATGATAACATAACATTACGAAATGACATTTCATAACTGCGTGCATTGGTTAACATAATCCTAACTGTTCATGTGCCTTTTTCATTAAAGTAAAGAACTGTCCAGTTGAGACAGGCATATTAATTTATTTTTAGAGCAAACATGCACATTAAAAAAAAACAGTTAACACATACAGCCATGTTCAGGAGACAATGATATAAACATGAACATGTTATGGTAAAATGTCTAATAATTAAACAGTAAGATCTAGTGTAAATGTATTAATATACTTTCATATATATTTCATCCATCAATGAAGTGACTAGACAGTTTTGTTACTTTAGTTTTGTCAAATGGACACTTTATTGCAGAATATATAATGATTACATTCAGACATTTAAGGACAGGCAGCAGTAACAGCAGGTGTCTAATTCTAGGAAATGAGGGTAAGAACCAAGATTTATCAGCCATCCAAGGTAACAAGCTTATAATGCAATCCTACCCTTACATTTATTATTGTAGCAGCTGAATAATAAAGGGAATAATGAATAATCAAAGTAAATGTTTAATTTTAAAAATCTGTTTGTCTATTTTTTAATCTAAAATCATTCATTAGTGTTATAAAGATCTTGCATTTTAGTTTAAATTCAGAGAGTAACCCTAACAACATAGAAATTAGTCATTTTAACAAATTACGTTTTGATAGGTTATAGATGTTTCCCTGTATGAAAAGAACTTCAGTAACTTTTGTACATATAAGTATGTACATAGAAGTAGTACATATAAGTGTACATATAAGTATTCAACAATAAGTCAGTAACTCAACCATATTATCTGCTCCCACATTGATTTGTCACTTAGCATGATTATACTGCCAAATTAGTGTTTTGCACTAATAATATGGACTATATTAGAAGAGATCTTGGAAAAATAAAATGTCACTGATGTTTTAACAGCCATGCAGTGACAGATGTGGCCGAGATCCCTGATTGGTCACCATGAAAGGGGGGAATTCTATGTGTGCTTTCTCCCTGGGCTTCCTGGTGGGCACCTGTATCCTGTACGTGTTTCTGAGACAGGTGTGGTTTGAGGAGAGCTTCAGCTGGCAGGGTGAAGGGAAGAACCTTGTTCCACTGGGGCCAGAGCCAAACCACAACCTCACCTGGAGAGTGGAGGGATCTGCCCTGATTAACCTCAAGCTCCCTCACCTGTCAGGTGCGGAGCTGCAGTGCCCTCTAGTGCATAATTTACATCACATACGATGCTGAGTGTAACACGATATGAGGCATTGTAACATAAGACAGTAGTTGCAAAGCTTTCGCTTTAAAAGCAAGTGCCTAAGGAATGTTTCTCATTGACAGATGTTGCATTTTAAAGCTGCAGTCTGTAACTTTCTGCTCTCTGCCGCCACCTCTGTTTGAAACATGAAATTGCAGGTACTTGACATTCTTTTCGTTATGTGTTGACGTGAAACTGATCTGTCATGTACTTGCTCAATAACTAATTTTTGTTCATTTTAACCCAGAAAAGTTACGGACTGCAGCTTTAAATACAGCACCCACACAATCACCACTAGTTAGTTAAATCTGTACCAGAAATATGTCTTGGAAATATGTGACATCAGTATGTAATATATATTTTGGTGTCATTATGCAGGAGAGGATGGTCATGTTGCAGATGAGCTGTTTAAAAAAGTGCGTATCTTGTGCTGGGTAATGACAAGGCCCAGTAATTTACAGTCAAAGGCCCAGCACGTCAAGTCCACGTGGGGTCGCCATTGTAACATTGTTCTGTTCATGAGCTCTGAAGAAGACCAAAGCTTTCCTACAGTGGGCCTCGGCACAGGAGAAGGCCGTGACCAGCTGTACTGGAAGACCATTCGAGCCTTCCATTACGCTTTTAAGAACCATGGTAATGAGGCAGACTGGTTCCTCAAAGCTGACGATGACACGTTCGTTGTGGTGGACAACCTGCGCTGGATCTTGTCTAACTACTCGGCTGATCAGCCCATCTACTTCGGCAAGAGGTTCAAGCCGTACGCCAAGCAGGGTTACATGAGCGGCGGTGCGGGTTACGTGCTCAGTAAAGAGGCTTTGAGAAGATTTGTGGAGGGTTTTAACACTAAAACATGCACTCATACCACCTCAGTGGAGGATCTTGCAATGGGTCAGTGTTTGGAGAAAATGGGCGTATTAGCAGGTGACTCCAGAGACACACTGAACCGAGAAACCTTCCATCCCTTCATTCCTGAACATCATCTGACAGGAAAGTTCTCCAAGACCTTCTGGTACTGGAACTACTGCTTCTATCCTATTGTAGAGGTGAGTCACGCACTTCATCTTTAAATTGGGATGAATATGTACTCACTGTCGTTTTTGTTCCTAAGATATTGTATTTTTTTTGTGTGTGTCTTTGTTGACAGTTCTGTTCATTTCAAAGTCTCTCTCACCCACACACAGCAAGTGAATTCTTTATTACTTTGGTAATGATTTCTTACAGACGAAAAAGTTTGTTTCTCAAAAGCTTAAAGGACTTGACTGCTGCCTGTGCCTGCGAGGACAAAACAATTAAACTGTCAAAAGTAGTTTTCTGTTGGGTATTGATAAAAAAATCACCCACCTTGTTTGGGAAAATATTTTGGGAATGAAATTACATCTCATCATTTTAGCCTTTTCGTGGTTTTAACAATGGATACATTTGATGGAGAGCAGCATTTGTCAATAGCTTTTCTTTCATAAACATGATGCGTTTTTTGGCTCCCTGGCTAATAACTTTATTTAATGAAAAACAAGAAACAAACAAGTTATTTTGTCTTGTCGGGGTAATGAAAAGGAGACTAATGCTACTCATAACACATTTTTTTCAATGGAAAGAATAGCTCATTCTTTAAGAACATGTGCCTCTCAATATAGAAAAATCTTTATTAGCATAACTGTGCTGACCTAGATTACAAAGTGTGTTTTGTAAATATTGTGTGTCATGACCACTTTCATAGTAACTTTTCACGTCTGCAACAGTATTGTCAAATAATTGGTGAACTTTTCCTATAAAAAAATTAATTCTTTGCATCATGTGAAAATTTTGCAACCAAAAACATTTTTAGTCCCTTTTTGTTTACCTTTTGTTATTTACATTGCCTAATTGATAAACAGGAGATGTCTGGAACTCTTGTTATATATAATTGGTTCATGATGAAAACTCAAAATTAAATCGGTTTACACACGATTAATGTTTTCTTATATCTGCTTCATCTTTCCTGCAGGGTCCACAGTGCTGCTCTGATCTGGCGGTCTCTTTCCACTATGTAGACCCTTTGTTGATGTACACTCTTGAGTATTACACGTATCACTTGAGACCCTATGGTTACCTTCATCGCTATCAGCCTCCGTCTCCTGCCACACTGGCCTTGCGTTCCCAAACCGTGAAGCCCACCAAAGAATCACAGAGATCCGAGGAGCGTGTTCATGAAAAGTCAATCTCGGCAAACACGATGAAGCTTCAGACTGAAGCTAGAAAGACTTTTGAAACAAAAAAACTTACAAATGAAACCCAGCAAAAAAGCCTAATGGACAGTAGCTTAGCGTCAACACATCAGAGCCAAGAATAGCCGCAGGCTTGGATGTGATCGTGATTGTTTGTGAATTACAACAATAAGACGTACAAAAAATGTACAAAAAGACAGTAGCTAATTATAGCACTGACAAATATGAATGAACTTGTGTAGCATTTTTATTTTTTGTGTACCGTGTGCAGATGGAGTTGGAGTCGAATGCCATCCCAGCTAACAATTTAAAGTTTTAAGAACGTTTGCCTAACAATTTCATTAAATAACAAAAATGTAAAATGCTTGGTTATAAGAACATTATTCAAACATTTTTAAACATTCAACAAAGTTTTGATATGTGATAACGTTAAAACTGTTCTACTAACGTTACCGCGGAAACATTTTTGATAACTTTAAAAAAAACAGAGAATGTTAGCCAATGTTCTGAAGATGTTTCCTGTTAGCTGGGATTTAACCCCAGGCTGCTCAAACAAGACTGGGGCTTTAATAACTGTATTGTAAATCATTTTGGACAAAGTGTTTGTTAAATGA
>JAZGTK010008130.1:0-18618 GCA_036877625.1 Ambastaia sidthimunki
CTGATCGACTTCGCTCACTCCTGGAACGAGTCCTGGGTGGAGAAGATGGAGGAGGGAAACTCTCGCTGCTGGTATGCAGGTATGTGGAAGAACAACTTGGTGTTTGTTTGCTCTCACGTAAAAATTAAGTCCCGTGTTTGGGAGTAAGACTAATAACCTGTTTATTTATCTCGGTAGTGACAGTGGTGTGGTTCCTTTCAGATTTTACAGTAACACGCTGTTTTTTTAGCAGTGTTTAGTGTAAATGCATATGTTGACATCAGTTTGTCCAGCCAATAACATGAGTGTTCATAAAACATGTTTGAAAACAGATTTTTTTTCTCCTCACCCTCCACAGCTCTTCTGTCAGCCACAGCCCTCAACTACGCTCTGTCTCTTATGTCCCTGGTTCTGTTTTATGTGTATTACACTCACTCTGACGGATGTACTGAGAACAAAGTCTTCATAAGCATCAACATGCTGCTGTGTGTCGGGGCTTCTGTCATGTCCATCCTGCCTAATATCCAGGTAATTAATCTTCTGTTACAGTCTTATACTTTTCAGCCAATAGTATTAATCAATTTATTTACTGTGGCTTAAAGATGAGAATAAACACCATTTATATTTTAGCCATCATGAATGGCTAAAACTAGCCCTTTAACTAGATCTTTTCCTCATTTTGCTAAGCAAATGTTCTTTTTTTCTTCCAGGAGTCTCAGCCCAGATCTGGTCTCCTGCAGTCCTCTATTGTGACTTTGTATACCATGTATCTGACTTGGTCTGCTATGACCAATGAGCCTGGTAAGAATTATAAAACAGAAGCTTTGTTTCAAAACCTGTCGTGGCATTGGCACTGAGGTTGGCGCAATGCATTCTGGGATAGATTTCTCTTTGAAAGATACATGCAGTGTTTTGTAGCCTAACTTGTGATTGCTATCAGTGTGTGACTAAATGTTGCTGGAAAAGGTCGCCTACTTTAACAAAACCCATTTTTTCTCCTAGACCGTAAATGCAACCCCAGCTTGCTTGGGATTATTGGCCTGAACAGCACCAGCCCTGCGGGTCAAGATCGTGTTGTTCAGTGGTGGGATGCTCAGGGTGTTGTGGGGCTCATTCTGTTTCTGATGTGTGTGCTGTACTCCAGGTAAGAGATGTTCACATTCACGCTGAACTTCTGAACACTGCAGTCCAGTCTCGTGTTGATTTTGCTGTTTGCTTTCCCAGCATCCGTAACTCCAGCAACGCTCAGGTGAACAAACTGACCCTCACCAGCGATGAGTCGGCTCTGATCGAGGACGGACCCGCCCCGGAGAACTTTGAAGTGAGCGACGGTACCAACCGGGCTGTTGACAACGAGAAGGATGGAGTGACCTACAGCTACTCTTTCTTCCACTTCATGCTCTTTTTGGCCTCTTTGTACATCATGATGACCCTCACCAACTGGTACAGGTGAGTGTTCTTGTATTTCTTCATTTAATATATAGGAATGCAATATATATTGTTTGTATTGTGTGTGTGTGTATATATCGATTAATTGTGCAGCTTTAATAAGTGACAAAATGTATTTCATGTCTTGAATCTGATTTTTAAAGCCCTGATTCCAACTACGAGACCATGACGAGCAAGTGGCCCTCTGTGTGGGTCAAAATCACCTCCAGCTGGATCTGCATTTCTCTGTACGTCTGGACCCTGGTGGCTCCGCTGGTGCTCACCAACCGTGACTTCGACTGAGACGGCCAATAACTAACCAACAGCTTGCTGAAATTCTCATTATCTTTGTGAATATGTATCCACCTGTGTTAGATAGCAGAGCTCTAAATGTAAATACTGTGAGTGCTTCATTCAGCTAACCTTACATGTGTGTGTATTTAATCATGCATGTTGTATAGGTGTTGATTTGGTAACATAAGGGCCGAAATGAAGAACACAACTTGTGTTTCCTACAATGTTAATATATTCCTATAGAAAGACTATAGAAAGATGACAGTGTTCTTCAAAATGATTGGTCTATTCTAATAGTGATTATTTCTGTATTGTTTTAACTAATGTATCTTAAGTTATTTGTGTTTTAAGTAGTGACAATACAGGTCTTGGGTTCCTATAAGTCATTAGACTCAGTTTCCTATAGAACGCACAGCGTATATTGTTGCATCAGTATGTGAAAAATGAACAAGCAGTTTAGAGTTGTAGATTGTCATACCTTTGACTTCATAATAAGTAAAAAAAAAAAAAAAAAGGATTTTGACTGTAACCGTGCATGTGAATTAACCCTTTTCCATCTTGCACAGCTGGTTAGTTGTTTTTCTTTTTAAGCTTGTAGCCAGTGTGTTTGTTGAGCAATGTTTTGCACTGAATTTCTTATTCTTAGCTCCTGATTTCTTGTTTTTTACTCATTGTCTAAGGCATGCTAATGATACGTCTTGGAGATGCTAACGTACCAAGTTTGGTTTAAGCTTCCAGTGTTTTTTCTTGTTCTCTGACAAGTGAATTGTAATCATCTGACATCATATTAAAGGTTTAAACCCCACATGAGTTTCTTAGTCAAGTGTAAAAACCACAAAACACACCAGATTGACTTAAGAATTTTTTATTGCTATTGCCAAGCACAGTATAATGATGATGAAAAGCTCACGGTAACAACACAGTAATTACTGTACACTGCCCAAGATTATGGAACTAACCAAAGGCTAAATGCTTCACGGCTGTTGAAAATAGCAGGATTAGGACACCAGACACGCACTTCTATACCACATACACAAAGAATAACTGATTGCTATGAACTGGTCAATAATAAAAACAGGATGCAAAAGCTACCATGTAAACCAGCAACATAACCGCAGCTTGATTTCCTGACAGAGCTGGAGAGAAGTACACTAACTAGGATGCTAACTAGTGAACGATTTAACAAGAACTTTCTGTGAAATGAGGGAATGTCAAAGTTGTGGACAGATACAGAAAACATTCTGGCAAATAAATACAGTCATCATTTTGATGAATATTTACAAAAGGTCCAGTTCCTGTGTTTACAGGCTGATTTCACTTTCAGATGTCAAGCTGGGCCGGGTCGGTGCTGGGCAGGTCAGAGTTCAGTTCACACAGGTAGAACAGTGTGGCCTCGTTCACCTCGGCTTCCGTGAGAGGCTCCAGTCGGATCAGTGAACTGCGGGGTGTCTCGTCCTCTGTCTCCAGGGCCTTCTCCAACAGGTCTGCGGGTCCCTCCAGGGTCTGGTCCAGTAAGGACTGGCTCAGGTTTTCAGCTAGTGGTTCTGCAGCCGGGGCCAGGGGTGTGCACCCGTCCAGGAAGGCCAGCAGGGGGCAGGTGGTGTACTGAATCAGCTGCTTATCTGAACGACGAAACCAACATGTTAATTCATGCAACGCAGCAGGTTTTAAATGATCGCGAACCGTTTTGTTATAGAAACATGCGATAGTGACCTGCGTTATGAGGATCCAACTTCACTTTTTTGCCTTTACTGATGTCACCGATTGTTTCCGAGACAGTTTCCTGTCAACAGTAAAACACCAACTTAAATAATAGCATAACAGCACAGAATTAAAATCAACAGGCTGTACAAAGCACTTAAACTGGGGTACAAACAAAAAATAAAACTACAAAAAACAAGATAAAAGCAGTTAACTCACAGTTTTAAATAAACGTATGTCATTATAATTCATGTAACAGGTCTAGACGACAAAAACGAGGGATTTGTGCTGTTCACAGGAACAGATGGACAGAGATTATTGATATTTAAACACACCTCTTGAATATCGGGATCAATGCTGAACTGTTTTCCGTACAGCATGGCCTGAAAATCCTCCAGACTGCAGTCGATACTGTCCAGATAATCCATCAGCTCAACTCTGCAGAGATACAGTTTACAAATACTCAACATTATAAACCAATCCATCCATACAAACCTCTTTAAATGCAAAACATTTTACTGCATATATTTCCTTTAGCTGACAGATGAGAAGCTCGTGATAAACACATATTTTAACACACTGAACGCGAGTACGTGAGTCACTTACTTGCCGAGAAGGCTGATGTTTTGTGAAATAGCTCCGTTCTCGCTGAGAATGGAGTCCATCAGCTTGACTGGATCCTCTGAACTGAGAGCTGAGAGTTTGTTCAGCTGCAGGGAGCTGCTGGTTGGCTGAATGTCCGAGACGCTCCTGGTTCCTGCATCCTGCGGAACGGCTGAATTCATTAATGTGCCGTTTACGCTGTTGGAGTCGTTTGCTGTCGGGTTTTCATAACAGATTTCCACTATTTCAGAGTCCCTAAAACAAATAAACATTCATTTAAAATCTAACACTTTTTTTTAAATAACGCAAAATATGTAACGCTCACCCTTGATCAATTGCTACGGCGTCCATAACTTCTGAGTCTTCGTCTGTGACATCACAGATGATGACATCATCGGAAATGTCGGCGCCGTTCTTCATGGCGTTGAGTCCGTTCACTGCGGGCTAACAGAAGATACGAGATGAAATCTCCAACAAAACCAACTTGGAGTTTCTATACGAATTAGGAATATCGTAATTATATAAATAAATCAGTCCCCCACCAACGTGAATTAAACTGACGTTCACTGGCACAATTTAAGGTTCATATCCGGGGGCAGGACAATTTCACACAAAGTGAATCCTGCCTCAAATCTCATCAAGAGAGAAAAATGCAGAGTAATAAACAGCAATATTTCAGTAACAAAACAACAGACAACAGCAGGTTAAGGACGGTGAGACAGTATGTCGTGTACAGACTGTTGTAACACCCGCATTGTTCTGCACGTACTTTGCTGTGGTCGATGGTTTCTTTAAAAATCTCATGGATGAATTTTGTCTTCTTTGCATTACTGTTCAGGGTAAGCGGTCTGCAACCACACAATAAAAAGTATGAGGATAAAACTTCAAATGAAAGCTTGCAAAAGTTACAGACACACGTTTCTTACTCTCACCTTTTGCGTTTCAAATTTAGCATGCGGTTGTTCTGAACCAGCGTGAAGATGAACTGCACCAGCTAAAAGACAAGCAGAACGTGCATCAGAAATGCACCTCAAACTGCACGTTAATGCAGACGCAACTGCTCGTCGCAACTGTTGCGTGCAGCTGAAACGTACCTCCTTAATGACTTGCTGTTGTTGCGCGTGTTTCTGTCGAAGGTCTGAAAGTTCTGTCCAAAGAGCTTCATTCTCTCTGAAGGCAACAGATAAAAGAACAGGATTTTTCTCGTAAGAAAACACACGTTGTTTTTGCAAACCTTCCTGCTAGGCCACCTTGAATGGTTGCCAATGCTTGGTTTTAAAAAATAATGCACACAAAGTCGTGTTTCAGACAAGCACAGACTGAGCTTATGAAAGATTCTTTTATTACCTTTTCAGGGTTGCAAGCCTGGCATCCATATTTTCTTGTTGCTCATGAACGTTCTGCACATTCGACAAAATTTTAGAAAGATCATCTTGTCTTATTTTGCTCTCCTCAGGCCGTGCGTTTGACACCTATGAAAAATAACATCTTATCTTGAGATAGTAAATCTGAATTAGAAAAATATAGAATATGTTGTTTACGACAACAAAGCTGCATGTAGTGTTTTTTAGCTTTATTTTCATAACCATTATTTCACACTTCTACAGTTAAGGTCTTGCCTTTCTCTTGATGTTTTCCAGCAGGTCATCTTGCCCGTGTTTGAAATACGGATGCTGGAACTCGACCGGTCCGTCTCGCTCCTGCTTCACTATGCCGGTGTCAATGTGCATCACCTTACGAAAACCATCTGTTTCCATAGAACAAAGAGAGAGAAACAGACATTGTTCGCCTGTAATCTGAGATCAGTGAGGATGGAGGTACATTTCTGTGCAGTGAAGACAAATGACTTACACATGTTGAGCTGTCGAACAAAGCTGGCCATGTTATTGTGCTTGAAAAACTTTGGAAGGATCTCTTTAGCGAATCTTTGTTCATCCAATACAAGGAAACTGTTCCCTTCCTATAAGGTCAAGTAAACAATCTTGTTACTTAACATAGAAGTTCACAAATAATAAAACAAAATATTCTGTCATATACCATTTCATTACAAACCCATATAATGTAAATAAAGACAAGATGTAATTAAAAAGCATTATAATAAAAGATATGTTTTGTTTATAGATGTTACTCTATTGTTCTGTACATTTAAAGAACACTTATTCCCCAATCCATTCCTAATTAATAAAATAGCCACCTTAAATACATTATATATATTAGATACATTTTATTAATATTAAACATTTATAAAATATTAATATAGTAACATAGTCAAAAACACACTAAGTCAAACATTTCTTGCATGTAAATCTTACGCACATGTGTCTTTCTAAAGAACTACAACCTGGCGTGCTTACACATATCATGAACAATAAACAGACTAACTCAGGCAGACCTGACACACATAAAACACACGTCAGTTATTAACTCAACTGATCACCCGGATCACCAACAAGCGTGTCATTGTGAGCTAAGCTACAATGCTAACACTCAGCACTGGATTTTTCTACCTGACTCCAGCAAATAAACTCATTGGTGTCCGAATCCTCCACGAGGGTCCAGAGTTTGGTGAGGAAAGCGGGGACACTGGAGTTGTGTTTCATTTTGCTGAGGTGAAAATGAAACGTGTAGGATTAAAAACGCCAGTTGCTTTTTCTTGCAATGCAAAACACAAGCCGCGTGAAAATAACGCAACTGCACAACTTCCTGTAGGATTCGGCGCCTCTGATTGGTCCGTTGCGCGGTTACGTAAGATTCCTCACGTGTATGTTCGTCCGTGTGGGTGGCGGCCAATGAAAACGCCTCGCAGAGGAGTGAAGGCTCTGATTGGCTAATTTTTCAACCCTACAGACACGTATATTATAATAATTAAAAACGACACAATGCACTTAGATAAAATAAAATATGTATTATTACATATTGTATTGTATTACATATTGTAAATGTGTATTATTAAATATTGGTATTACATCCAGTTGAACAAATATATAACAAATAATACCAAAAAGTGTATACAATATGTATATTAATATTTGGAAACAATTTCTTTGTAATTAGTATGTTTATTGTAAAAATATTGGACATATTTTTTTAAATGAGGCTTAAAACTTAAGAGAACTTTCTGACGTTCTGAGAACGTTCTGAGAACGTTCTCTGTTAGTTGGGTAGCCCCTCAGGTTCTCTCCCTCCCTGCCCTGTTAAAATACCACCGCTCTATTCTGACACTAGAGATCAGTATAACACAGCATTAAAACCACTGAAATAACTTTTATCTAAAAGTTTGACAGGGATTAAACTACATTGTTTTTCACACCGTTATATCTATCAATGACATTCAGATTGTGCAGAAGTACATCACAAGCGCATGTTTAATACAGCTACATAGAGCAGAGGTTGTTGGTGACTTGAATCAAGGGGTTAAAGGTCACTGTGCTTCAACAAATCTAATCACCTGTGAGAAAAGTTTCTAGATGAAACATTTCCCTCCTCAATGCCCTTGAGTTTGTTGTAAAGACTGTTCAAACCATACAGCTGCTCACAGACACTGCCCTCAAACTCTCACACATACCCAGCTATCAGAGAACGTCCTCTGAATGTTGTCTAACATTCTCTAAAAGTTCTCCCAAAGTTATCATAAACATTCTTGCAGCCATGTTAGTAGAACATTTTTTTCAATCACATATATATATCTCATATATCTAAAATGTTATTTGTGTTGCTAGTGGAATGTTTTTAAAATGTTACAGAATTAAAAAGATTGAATAATGTTCTTATAACCAAGCAATAGCTTTGGTACAACGTTCCCAGAAGTTTCAAAATAACCTTTTGTTACCTAATGGAAACGTTAGGGAAACGTTCTTGCAACCTAAGAATGTTAGCTGGGTACACACATGTGCTAGTAATTTCAGTTTTAGCTGATGTTATAAATAACTGATTATTGTGCTTTTTAAATGCTTAGCACTTGATTTAATTTGTTAAGCCAGCTGCAAAACAAATTGCCTTCTGAGGGAAATAAAAGCTGTGTTCAATTAACAAGACCTGATGTTGGACAAAAGTAACTGTAAGTGGCCTAACAACACCTTAATGTTCGACTTCATGTTTGACTTCTAACAGTGAATGAGTTTGACAAGCCCGACTAATGAAAACAGACAGCAAAAGATTATATCAAACGCTCTTTCCAAATAGCCATAATTAGCACATTCTTTGATTCTTGGTAAGTAAGAGAGATTATGAAGACGGCTAAAATCGGTGGAAATAGCTAGACAGGTGATTAAAGACTCATATATCTTACATATCTTATTTTCCCCCAGTAATGAACAATGGCAAACAGATTTTATTGCAATGATCTTATCTAAAGTGTTGACATTTGATAAAAAGCAGAACAAATGCAAGACAAATATTTGAATATGTGGATTAATGAATCATACACTTGAAATGAGGTACAATTACAGATAATAACTGTTTAGGTGGATTATAGGAAGCCTGCTGTAGATTGGTAGTGTTTACTCTGAGAAACCAACCAAATAGCTCCTATTAAGTATTATTATTATTGCATACAACAATTACACATTATGCCTTTAAAGAAACAGTACGTTTCATCAAGGTCTTGTGCCAACAATGCATTCCATGCACCATGATGCATATTTGCATAAATGCAAGGTGCAAAACAGTCTCATAATGCAAACAAACAAACATAACAAAAAGCAGTTGTTGAACCCGGCACATTGAACTCCCGAAATCAACTGCTTGAACAGACTCTGATGTCTTCAGGTAGGTGCTGGTTATAAAGCAACGTGCACACTTTCTCTCTTTTTGTCTTTCATTTTCTTTTGTTTTTTTTCCAGCAGAGTTGGACCAGAATGCCTGGAAGGAACTGATATTTTCCATTGGATGCAGAACTTGGACCCCTGTTTTATAGTTGTTGTTCCCTCTCATTATTTGATTAATCCTGAAGTCTAAGAGAACTAAAATGAAACAGAGAAAAATATATTAGGGCTGACCTCAGCAGATTTATTTTTTACCTAATGAATAGATAAGTTTAGATTATGCCACAAACAGCTGCCAAGGAGGCCATTTTTATTGCTGTTCGAAACATCTTTGATTAAGTGAAAGTGAATGGCTCTGCTTCTTTGTATTAATTGGAGCAATATTCCCATAATCCACCACACAAATTGAAATCAAATGATCTCATCATACAACCAGTTTGTGTTTCAGAGCCAAAGTTTTAAACTACAACAATAAAACACACCTTACCAGTTGGATGTCAGATACACATAGTGAAAACCTTTTTTCCTTTTTTTTTACTCCGAGGAAGTTCTTTTTAAAGAGAACATAAAATCCATTTTTTTCTTTCAGCTCGGTGAGACTTGGAAATGGTTATAGACGACATGCTAGCCAGAGGCAATAAAAGATATGTTTTCACATTTAACTTCAGCATCAAGAGTCTTTAAGTTTGAAAAGAGACGTCGCCACGTATGACCTCACAAAGTCTACGAATAAAAGGTTAAACTGGGTGAAGAAGTAATTTTTCTCTATTATACAAATAAGGGAGGTTTTAATGACTTCTTGCTGGTATTTTCATTACGATACACAGCACTGCTAAGTGTAGATGTTAAATAAACAAATACATGAATAGATAAATAAATGGGAAAGTACAATTTTTTTAAATCTTTAAAATGATTGATGTTAACAATATATATGCATTCACATTAAGGGGAAATAGTTTTCATTTTGCATTATCAGTCACTTGTTGTCATCAGCTGACCTACATGACCTACAAACGCTACGTGGCTTGCAGCTGTCTGCACGAGCTCTCATGACATCACAGCTATTTCATGATTGGACAGATTTCCTGAAGACAGCGATTTATTGTGTTTATTCTGACATCTTTAGTTAATGGCAGTAACAATTCTCTTCCTGTAATCTTAACAGCCTAATACTGTTCATATAGTAACAAACATTTTAACACTTTGCTAATGCAAACGTTTGTGCGATCTGCCGTGACTGTCGTGGGTTTAGCTACAGAAAAGTGTCTAACTTTGTCTCTGTTTTTCCCAAACTGCAGGGCAATAAGACTGAACAAACCTATTTTACTGTCAGCTGACTGAGACGCTCTCCTCCAAAGTGGAAAAGCTACGTGTGGTTATTGTAGCAAATATCTCTACATTGTAGGTGCTGTTGCGTATCTGCATGCAAACATTCAAGTTACACCACGACAGATGAGTTTGCTTTCTCACTTTAGATGTAGTTACAAATTAAACAACCAGAGGAAGCCATTTATCACTTTCAACACACCCAACGTTGGTTGTTTCATTGCCATTGGCCAAAACCCCAAAACCCAAACGCATGTTAGTCACCCGTGACATCTCCCCGGCTTTTTTGCCACCTCATTACTGGATTTAGCTGTTATCAAAAGGGGATGTTCACATCTGGCCTTTGTTACCACGTTTTGAGCAGGCGTTACATAACCTGAAGCCTAAACTTCAGGCCTTTCTTTGAAATCCCCACGTTTTCACCATTGGTATGCCCAACAGTCCTGGTTTCCATTTTACCTTTCTTCAAACCTATTCCCTGATTCACCCCTGTGATAATGAAGCAATAAAACAATTTAGTCAGCATGGACCCTGTTTTCACTCCATCGGGGGCTTGCATCACAGCATGCCAAGTGTCATAAAAGTAAACAGATAAATAACGCAGCCAAAGTCTCAGAAACAGCTGGCATGTGCGTTTATATGCTGCGGCATTAACATTTTTTGGTGCTTAAATGTGCAGAAAACGCATCAGGGCGACGTTCGGATTGGTCGGATTATGCGGTGTCCAGTGACGTCATCCAGGTGGGACGCGCGTTGTCGCAGGTAATATACGCGTGTTAATTGATTCCCATGCGCGTTGTTTCGGGTGATGGGCGGATGGGGTGCGAACGACCCTAAAGAGAGCGAGTAATAGGGCTTTACCTCGCCAGGTGTTTCTCATTGCGGTCAGGGAGTAACGCGGATCCCTGCTTATTGAAAAAGTTAAACACAAAGAGTAGATTAGAGGAAGGTATGCGATCGCGCCTGCTTTAAAGCTCCCGTTGTGTCTCACATGCATATTCAGCACTTGCCCGTAAACACCGAGAAACAGCCAAATGTGTACAAGTTGCAAGCACTCAAATATCTGTAGCTAGGAGACTCACAGCGCTGAGAATGACTTTACACCAACGTTGCGGTTTTAAAGTGCCTGTGGCTTTGTGATTTCTGAGGGCTTGAATTTATGCATTTATGAAAATGCATTTAACAGTGCATGCAATGCGATTGTGTTTTATTCAGCGCCTGGTGCTGATGAAACTTAAATTAAATGCCATTTTAAACGAATTTGCGTGGACTGTTTCTCTCATGCAAAAACATTATACAAAGTTATTGATGCATTAATATAGACAGAGACTGTGTGTCTAAAACGTGAGTTAAAGAAATGCGAGTAACACGCACACCTTGCATATTAATAAGTGAGGCTTTGATTTACTATTATTTTGTTAAATAACCTGTTTGATTTAAGGGTTAATTTTGTACAAAGGTAATGCGTTTGATTTATTATTAAAACTGCACTGTATTATTTATCAGTAAACTTTGTCATGTGATTGGGGGAATAGATTGTTAAACGTTTGGGGAAGATGTAAAACTAAGGAAGCATTAAAGATAAATGTCATTTACAGATGCAAATATAGGCCACAGTAAGAACCAATAAGAAATAGATACAGTACATAAATAGCCAAAACAAACATGATAAAAAACAGTGACATTGCAACACATAAGGACAGTTAATTAAGTTTATGAATTATTAAAGTGCTAAAATATTCAGACCATTTCAAATGCAAGTGCAGTAACTTTGAAAGTTACATAATGTTCAGACATCATATCCTTGTTGTCTTGGTTTCCATTGCCTTGGAGATCAAATGAATCGCTTGGCTTGATTGCGTTGTATGAAATTCTGTTTTGTTAAAATGAATATCCAACATCAGAATGGAATTTAGCAACCGGTGGCCGAAAATGGAAATAAACTGAACCGTTTCCTGTTTGATCTTTGTGCTGAAAACGTGACGACATTTTTGGATACCAAACAGAATTTCTATTCACGGAGGCTGATACACTGTTGTAGAATGCGTACAATTCGCTAAACAGTTTAACCATCCTCTGGAGTTTACCTTATATCCAGCATGAAGAACTACATGTGTTTTCAAGCTTTTGAAGGTTTTATGCCTTTCGTTTAGGAATGAGATGTTAGCAGCCACTTGCTCTGGGCAAGTCTGGGCCTCCACCCACAGTCTGGATTTATTTTCTAAGCAAAGCTGTTTTTAATACAGGCTATTTGACATCCAGCTTTATCCCCCGTGGTCCACGACTTGTTTTGGCATATGATACGGGCTGTGACCATTTTAGAGTCTCGCAACAACTTGGGTGTCCTCTCGGTTTAAAAGAAATACAGCCACTGCTGAACATGAGGGTATAAAACCAGCCAGATTTTAGCACCAGAAGTTTCAGTGTGTTAAAGACACTATAAATGATTTGTTGGAATATAGCATGTAAGATTCCAGTATTATTTAACAGATATCACAGAAATAGGCGTGATGAGAAATCACACCTGTTTTGTTGAACAGCAAAATGGAGTCAGAAAAGCGCCCCATGTTTTTATAGCCAATCAGCAGCGATCTCTGCCCGTCACTTGGGTTTGCTGACATCGGGTTGGCTGACATGTATTAGGAGGGCGGGGTTAGCAGAGTGGATGAAATTTTTTACTGCATCTTAAATTTATTCAGTTCACCGAGTTATTTTCAAAATGTTTTTCCTGAGCTGATTAATTTATGATTTTGATTCTTGTTTTGTAACATAAAAATTTGTTGTATTTAAAGTGAGCAACTTTTCATACTACAAGTCAATTGTTTAGTTTGTGCAGTTTACAGAGTATGTCATGGTTCTCAAAGAGTTTGTATCTSTAATGCTTTAAAAAGTCATGGGGTGCTAAAGTGGTCACCAGGGTTTATCATATCTGCAGAAAGTTGACTTGTCAGTTCACATCTAACTTCTCACAGTTTCTCAGTTGTATCGGCTCTCAGCAGGTGAACCTGAGTGAATTAGATTTGGATATTTTCATAATAATGCTCTTTGTCCATATGATATCTGCTGTGTAGCTGCTGGCCATTATCTTTGATGAAGTGTGACAAACGGATACAGCTGCAAACACACAGAGTCTCTGTGTGATGTCAGATACAGTGAAAGAGACCTTTTCACACCGTAGCCTTGAGCTCATCGTGTTTCTGTGCTAATGTGATAAATGACTGTTGCAGGCTGTTTAAACCTGTTTAGTTAGTTTGTTTCAAATCATTTTAGAGGTAAAACATTGCACTGAAATCAAAGAAGTGCTTTTGTTATGTGCTCGTAATGTTGCTAGATATTTAAAGGGACAGTTGGCTCAAAAATACAATGTCATTGTCATCACCAAATTTTACATATTGTAATCGCCATTATCACAAAACGTTATCTTTGTTTTAAAATGCATAAATACATGATATTTGTCACTATTGTTTGTACAGTCTTAAAGCTGTAAGTTTCTGATATCACCACTGATAACAAACTATTCTGGTTTTGTAAACAGAAACATGCATTTTCTGTAAAGCTGTGTTTTAAACTATATGTATTGTGGAAAGTGCTATTCAAATAAATGTATATTAAACCGAATGATTTACACACCCACATGTTATTTCATACTTTTACTTTCCTCCATAAACAACAAAAGATGTTTACACTGCTCTTTTCCATACAGTAAAAAACAACAGTAAAAATGACAAATCAATGGCATTAAACTACTAAAATAGTTGCTCGTTATCATTTTCAGAGCTAGCTGGTTACAGTTCTCTTTCATTGTATGGAAAAAAGCAGCATCAACATTCTTCTAAATGTATCCCCCCCAGAAAAAATAAAATCATACAGTTTTGGAAAGACTTGAGGGTGAGCAAATTAAAGTATTTTCATTTTTGGATGAACTAACCCTTTAAGCATTCAACACTGATTTAAGCTCCAGCTCACACCAGGCTGAAGTGGAGATTCTGAGTCAGTGGCCATGATTCACCCCTGCCTTGATGACTTACTCTTGGCCCTTTAGGAAATTTTAAAAATGCTTGACAATTATCTGGTATTTGTCAGGAGAACCTACTGATGTCAAACAATGCTTATTTAAGAGAAGAGCAAATTAGTCCCAAATTCTGTACTCGCTGGAGCCACACACTTACACAGATCACAGAGTGCAAAATATTTCACAGCATGTATGTGGTCTTAGGTACCGAGTGTTTATGGCCAGCATGCCACAGTTGTGTACCGAAACTAAAATCTTTACTGGTACTTATGATTATGTTTATTAGTGTGGGGTATGATTTGTGCTAAATTAGTAACGTGGAAAAGACCGTCTGAGACCTTGCTGGAAGAGCTAGTTAAAAATATCACCTTAACACAACATACACAGTTCCAGTTTTTGCAAATTTGAATGATGAATCTAAAGGAGACCTGACAGATAATGAAAATGAGATGAGATTTAAATGAGATTTAAAGGCGGGGTAGGCGATTTTTGTTATGCTGGTTGAAAATCACTTCACATCCTGAGAGTGATTACAAAGTGGTCTTAAAATATTTATATAAATTTGTATCTTTTGTAAAAGGTGTAGGACCTTAAATTATTCGTCCAATCATTGCATTCGAATACAGTGATTGGATGCCCTACTTGCCTGTCAAACTGTGTATTTACATATTTCTGCATACTAATGAAGGGGGCGTGGCTTTGGAGATCGCTCTGAACCATATGCTTTTAAAGTTGCTATTGCTAACCTCTCAGAAATTGTCTGCCATACCTTTAATATCCTCAATAAATGAACGCTTGTGAGACAAAGAAAGTGAACGATATACACATTCCTGTCACATGAACAAAACCCTTTTAATTCACACTCAAATCTTTCATTTATTATAAGTAGGAAATGATATAATTTGTGATGAACTTTTGTAAGCAATGGCTTTCATCAGTCCTCATGCATTTAAACTTTGTTGGTCGTATCAAAAGCGTAATGTTTGCCAGATGGCACCAGAAACTGGGTCTGTTCTCCAATTGTGATTTCACATAAATGGCTTTGATACTGTGAGATCTGAACACTTGTGTTCAAGCTTGAAGAAGCTTGTGTTAATAACAGTCTACTTCTATCAACTTGTTGACGCGTTGAAATGTTAATAATGCCTTACAAGTAATAGTGATAGTTAATCAAACATTTTTTAATTCTGTAACATTATTAAAATGTTCAACTAACAACTCAATAATGTTTATGATATATAATCATAAAAACATTCTTTTAATATTATTGCAAGAACATTTTAAAATTTTGTAAGAACTTTTGGATGACGTTAGCCAACGTTTTGAGAATGTTCCCTGTTAACTTGGTATAGTAATTGTCATGCCGTGCTTTCGTCTACACTGAAACCAGTTGCCGTGATGCGAACTGGCAAAATCAGAGGACGCATGGTTCTGATATCAAAACAACATGTACTGTATTTGTTAAGGAAAATCAAGTAACGCTCTGGTGTATAACAACCATGTGATCCCAGTGGAATTTTAATGCTTTATCCGCTGTGTTCCCGTCACCACATTTAAGACGCTTCCAATGCAACATGTGGTTATCTCTCCGAACGGGATTCTCAAAGAGGAACAGAAAAACGTGTAAAAAGAGGAAGTTCTGGATCTGAAAACTACGAGTAATTGCATGTTTCTGGCAAAATGTACCAGCATGTGCCTGTTTAGTTTTGTGTGTGGTAGGAAAGTGGTTTGCTTGTTTTATACCCACCAGCAGATATGCACATGAGTTTTTTACTCGTGTGCACTTATCAAATTGTAAACGCTGGCAAGGAGGCCTGTATATTCATGTGGCAAGACTGTGGGGAGAGCTGACACGGGCTAGCTTGAGATTTCTGTATTGGGACGTGATAATGTTTTAGCATTAAGACACTTTAACCAACCTGTGCTTTGGTGAGGCCACAAGGTGTGAAGCCCTTTAGATGCTTTTAGATGAACTTTTCAGAGTACAGCTGAATGGTGACTGTGTTGTATCTGTCTGTCTGTCGACAGTCACAGCTTTGATCAAACTTGTCTTAAGCTATTAATGTTAGACAGCAATGAGATTAGATAGAGATTGATCTGAGACTTTTGCTTCTCAGATCTTCCCAGGAACATTCTCAGAACATTGGCTAACATTCTCTAAAAGTTCTCTAAAAGTTATCAACAATGTTCTTGCAGTAATGTTAGTAGAATGTTGTCTGACGTTATATATCATATTTCAAAAGCATTATTCTTAAGTTGTTAATGGAACGCTTTACAAAAGTTACGGAATTAAAATGTTTCAATAACGTTATTTCAACCAAGCATCTAAAGCATCTAAAAGAACTAAACGTTTTAAACATTCCTAGAACTTTTTAACGTTTTTGTTACTTAATGCAAACATTACGGAAACATTTATACAACCAAAACTTGTTGGCTGGCTTAGTCCCATGAAGAGCTCACAAAACCTTATAGTTTCTTTAAGGTGCACCTTAGCGTCTGTTTTTATGTGGGCTTTGGTCATTAGCAGTTTTGTTGTGTCTTCACTGAGATGAATGCTAGTCTAGTGCTGATGTTTGTCTTTGTTTTAATAGCTGGTTGCTCGTCACTCAATCTTCCTGATATGAGCTTTGGCTTTCAAAGGGATTTTTATTAGTAGTCCAGCAGCAACATAATCACCAGGTCTCAGGGAAAACCACTGAGTTAAATAATCAACTGTAAACAGCCTGGGAATGTTAATTACGTACCGGCTGTATCCTCAGAGAACAAAACGTATTTAACTAGTCATTCCGAGCGTCGGAGGAACCCCACACATGGTTGTGTGGGATCGCACTAAATTCCACGTTTTCATTGCGTCCCAATGACACGCTGACCCTGCGCCCTGTAGCGTCTGCTGAAAGCGTGTAATTTTTGTGTGCCGTCAGTTGTCTGTTGTCTGTTTATGCAATTTAGGCCTCCTGATGGTAATCACAGTATTTTCATTTAAATACAGCTACCGCTTTGCCAATGTTTATCTCAAAGTGTCCACTCCCACTTACTGGATGGAAAAATCACACATGAAGTTTCTTTAACATTTCTGTCTCTTCTCTTATAGACAGTGATGAGATTGGCGATGGGTCTCCTGCTTCTCAGAAAAACAGTTTCTCCAGAAAAACAGACCCCAGAAATCTCCTACAGGTTCAGAAGAGTGACAATGTCTCAAACTGTGCTCCAATCTGCTCAGGTCTGCAATCACAGTAGAGATTTTAGTATGTACTCGAATATTTCTTAATAACACCTTTCAAGACCAAATGTTTTGCACTTTGCTATCCAGTAAGATCATGGCGCAATCGTGACTTAATGGTTAGAAAGTCAGACTTGAAACCCAAAGGTTGCAGGTTTGATTTCCAATGTTGGCAGGAAATGACTGAGGTGTCCTTGAGCAAGAAATCTTTGCCCCAGAGGGTCCCGGGCGCTGCAGTGATAGCTGCCCATCACTCCTGGTGTGTGTGTGTGTGCAATGTGTTTATAATTTATAGCTGTTTTTTTTACAGAACTTTAGGAGAAACATCGGAGACTTCAAGCATGAAGCCGATCGTTAACTGAGACATAACTGAGAACTCGGTGAAGTTTCCTGAACCAGCAAACAGACGCTTTTGAGCAACTGCAGTGTAATTTTGGTCTCTCACACATCTCTTGAATTATCTACAATGCTGACAAAAGCAAAACAGCTAGTATATGGAACCAAAGAGAAAACAGCCCTTCAAATTAATGAAAAATAAAACAAGGCTGTTATAAGATTGCTTCGAATGTCACTCAGAGACACAGACATCTGGCTTTTGGAGTGTTTAGAGATCTTGAACGATTTTAGCGGTTAAACCTCACCCTTTGATAGCCAGAGGGACAAATGGGGCCTAAAATAGCATGTAAGACTCATTCAAGGGTTGAACACACAGGTTGTGTTAATATTACCATGCTAAAAAACAGCAATGTGGCCATAATTCTATCATATCATCTGATCTCAAATTGAAATAAGCTGTTACTGGAAAGCCGGTTTATCCATTTTGTTCCCAAAAACTTGTTGTGAACGTTTTGATCGCATATGAGAGCAGTTATGTGAGATTCTGCAAAAAACAAGATGCGAGATCTTACAAACATCACGACTGAACTCGTCACCTGTTTTCCATTTCACACAGATTATTTGGTGTCCTTTACAACAAATGCTCTTGATCCATGAGTCAAAGGCTCGGAAGAATGTAAGAGACAAACCTGTGTTCTTTCCGGGTTCCAGTAGAGGTCCTTCCAGCAGAGGTCCTTCTTTTATCAGTTTTATTGTGACAGGTTACCGTGTGTGGTTCCACCACTGCACCGTTGTGGTTCTGTTGTGTTGTGGACACATGTTTTATCCATCTGCCTTTCATAAGATCTGTGTGTGTCTGAATGTGAGTTTGTCACAGATAGAACAGTAACAGAACACACTAACACTTCCCATCATGCAACAGTGAATATGGTGAGGTTATGGCCACTTATATGTAT
>JAZGTK010008131.1:0-10681 GCA_036877625.1 Ambastaia sidthimunki
TCATTAGCATTTACGGGTGTATTACAAAGGTTAGAAACATCTGGCAGAGTATTAATAAATCTGTCTTTAGTGTTAGGAGTAATGGTTCTGGCCAGTCTATAGCATGGAGCATTTTGGTTGACATCAGCTAACTTTATTTCCCATGAAATAAGATGATGATCTGTGATCTCATCACTTAGCGGCAAGATATCTACATCTATGGGGTCCAGCCCATGTGATATAATTAGGTCTAGAGTGTGATTAAGACGATGAGTGGGTCTAGTAATATGTTGTGTGACTCCAAAAGAATTTAGCAAGTTTTTAAATGCAGTACCGAGCGCATCGTTTGTAACATCTACATGAATATTAAAGTCTCCAACTATTAAAGCTTTATCAATTTTCACCAGCAGGTTAGTTAGTAATTCCGCAAAGTCCTTTATCATTTCATTTGTAATGACGGTCTTTGATGAGAGAGATCTTATGTTTAAAAGCCCGAGCTTTAAATGGCATTTATTTTCTTTCATGTTATTTCCTGTATTTATTGCAATAAGATTTTGTCTAGATATTGCTGTGTGTTTGTTGTTATGCCTCGCTGACTGGGGAACAGACACAATCTCTATATGTTTAACCACACACACATTGTCTATATGTGAATTTACGTAACAGCAGTGGCTAGAATTAGAAGTAGAACTTGCCAGTCAAATTGAGCTGATGGTCCTGGAGATGTTGTCCGATAGTAGGGCTGCTCCGAACTGGCTGGGGTGCAGGCCGTCTGGACGGTAAAGCCTCGGTAGCTCCCAAAAGAGATACCAATTATTTATAAACAATAGATTCTGTTAATTGCACCAGGAAATTAACCACTGGTTTAAAGAAAAAAGTCTACTGAACCTTTCGCTTCCTCGTCGATAGGTAGGAAGTGGTCCTGATATGATTACCTTTGTTGAGGGAGATGACCTGCGCACTGATTCGACCATTTTCTTGAAGCCCTGGTTGCATGAGCATGTGGATGCCATGACACGGATATAAAGGTCAAAGTGATTGCCAACAGGAATGCAGTTTTGATCGACAGAAGATGATCAGAAATTTCCTCAATGGGCTCAAAAGGTGGAGCACAAAGAGCCTCTAGTACCACGGCTAGGTCCCAAGGTGGGACACGAGATCGTACCTGGGGCCTCAGCCTCAGTGCACCTCGGAGGAAACGTTGGCCCTCAGGGACCATACCCACAGTTTCCATAGCTTTGGGTGGGGGTGTAAAATTGCACCCGCTGCCTGAGAGAGAAGATCCCTCCTGTTGGGGATCTCCCACGGAGAACCGTCTAGCAGAGCTACAATGTCCGAGAACCAAGCTCGGGTTGGCCGGAACAGGGCTACTAAGAGCACAGATACAGCGTCCTGGAGTATTCTTTCCAGAACTTCTGGGAGCAGAGCAATCGGGGGAAAAGCGTACAGACGAAGCCTCAGCCACGTCTGTACCATTGCATCCAGCCCCAGGGGAGCCAGATGAACTAGAGAGAACCAAAGGGGACATTGCGCTGTCTCTCGAGAGGCGAAGAGGTCGACTTGGGCTTGCCCAAAGGCTCTTCAAATCTGCCTCACCACCTCGGTGTGAAGCATCCATTCCCTGGGCCTTGGCCCCTGTCTCGACAGGATGTCTGACCACCACAGTAAGACCGCCTTACTGTTTTGTTGTCTGTGTGAACTAACACATGCTGATCTCTTAGGTCTAGGAGGAAAAACCTGAGAGCATGGTACACTGCCAGCATCTCTAGGCAGCTCAATATGCCAATGAAAGCTGGTGACCTCCCCATAGACCTCCCCACAGACTCATGACCACCCCCCAACCAGTGAGAGATGCATCTGTCGCTAGTGAGACACAGCGACAAAGCGCTCCCAGGACCAGGCCCTGCATAAGGAACCAAGATTTCTTCCATATATCTAAGGCCCGTAGGCAGCGTCGCGTGACCTTGATTTTGCGGAAAGGATTTCCCCTCGGGGAAAACCCCTTGGTCCTGAGCCACCACTGAAGGGGCGTCATGTGCAGCAGGCCAAATGGAATGACATTGGACGCAGCTACCATGAGAGCTAGCAGTTGCTGAAACTGCTTTACAGTGAGTGACTGGCCTTCTTTGACTCTCATGACTGCATTTAGGATCGATTCTACTCAAGCGGGAGACAGACGTGAGAGTGCGAGGTCAAAAGGAAGCATCCGATATTGGTAAGCTTTGCCAGTGAAAGCAAACCTCAGGAACTTCCTGTGTTGAGGAAGAATGGGGATATGAAAGTATGCATCTTTCAGATCTATTGTGTCCTCCGACTTGATTTGAGACACAACCTGTTTCACAGTAAGCATCTTGAACTTCAGTTTTTTGACTGACCGGTTCAGGAGATGCAGAACTAAAATGGGACGCAACCCCCCCATCCTTCTTGGGAATAGTAAAGTAGCGGCTGTAATGCCCTGACTCCCTGTGCTGAGGAGGGACCACCTTGATGGCCTCCTTCCCCAGGGAGTTTCTACTTCTTGTTCCATAACTAGAGCCTGTGCAGAACCTACTAGCATGGGGAGAACCCCGCCGAATCTTGTAACCTAGTTCTATAGTGCTCAGGACCCATTGAGACATGTGTGGCAGTTCTTTCCAGGCTGCCAGATGGTCTCTTAAGGAAACCAGTCTCTTGAGACTGCTCTCTAGTGTGTTTTGAATGAATAGACTGGTGCCCTGTAAAGGAAGCCCTGCCGGGAGCCTCCAATATAAACTTTCTAGGGACCTCCGCAGAGGTGGCAACCCACCTATGCTTGCTAATCTTGGCAAACACTGTAGGAAGCCATTGTTTGAGGCTACTGTGCCCTGAAACACCCGAGGTGGCAGGGTTAACAGTTTGGCCTCCAGAGGAACAGACATCGTTACATTACATTCCCTTAAGGCATTTAGCAGACGCTTTTGTCCAAAGCGACTTACATTGTGGGGAAAACAAAAGAAGCAATAAATCACAAGATGACAATACGCATAGCCATACATAGATACAATTTTCCTAGCATACAATACTTCAGCACTCGAGTGGATTCCTGTTGAGAGAGGGGAGAAAAAGTTTTTTTTTAATCATCATATGATCGTATGATGAGATGTGACCTGCTGCAGATGGGGCTGATAAGGGGACCAGAGGGCACTGAGGAGGACTTCGACCCAGAGAACGGGTAACAACGCTCTGTTTTTGTGTGCCTTACCGAGAGGAGCTAGCACACAGCCTGGGCTGTTCCCACCCAACAGCCCTGAGAAAGTGAGGGTGGCGTGGGAGGAACCGCTGACGGTAGATGTAAGGCTTCCACCCTCATCAAAAACTCTCTTAGCAGGTCTGCTTGGTATGCCTGCAACACACCCATGGTGTGCAGGCAAGCACCTGCCTGACCTGCAGCCGTGTATCCCCTGCTCATGAGCGCTGAGGTGGTGCACAGTGGTTTAGAGGGCAGGGGTGGAGCTTTCAGTGACGACGCCTCACCAGGGTACAGATAGCTTGCTAGCATCTGTTCAACCCGGGTCATCGTCTTATACCCGTGCTCACTTAGCCCCATTGTTTAGCAGAACTAAAGATGCGCGACAAGTATTTTTTTCCCCACAATCTGGACACCTTAGTGTGCAGATCAGGGAAAAACAGAAGGCTCCTGCGTGGGGGCATGGGCTGGCTACGCAGGAAGCTCATCTAATAAGCTCCTTTGTACAGTCTGTTGCTCGGTGGCTAATCAATATTTAATTTAGCCACAGCACAAGTAACAACCTCCAGCAGCTCCTCATAACAGGAGGACACAGTGAATCTAAAATTATAATATGAAAAATCATGTGTATTTCTATAATGATTATACATTTTCTGATTATTCTTAACTCTAAAACGTTTGTACAATTATTTGTACAATTATAGAATCTCCTGGATGAGGAAAGAGATAGAAACTCGCCCATCTTAATTCCCTCCATTAGATCCAATTGCGAACCCCACGAATGCAGCCACCGCTCTGCCTCAGCAAAAGCGGGACTGATAATTTTCTTCCTCCTTCAAAGTTTTTTTTTTTGCAAACTGGTTTTCATGTTTCCACTCTGCCATAAAGCCCAGTTCAGTGGAGGGTTGCAGTAATGTTTGTCCTTCTGAAACTTTGTCCCATCTCCACACAGGATCTCTGGAGCTCAGTCAGAGTGACCATCAGGTTCTTGGTCACCTCTCCTACTAAAACCTTTCTCCCCTTGATTGTTCAGTTTGGCCAGGTGACCAGCTCTAGGATAGGTACTTTGATAAGTTGTGCTAAACATTTGAGAATTATGGGGCCACTGTGCTCTTAGGAACCTTCAGTGCAGCAGCAATGTTTTTTAGCCTTCTCCACATCTGTGCCTCACAGCAATCCTTTCTCTAAACTCTACAGGCAGTTCGTTTGACCTCATGGTTTGTTTTTTTGCCTGGATATGCATTGTTAGCTATAAGGCCTTTTATAGAAAGGTGTGTGATCATATCCAATCCATTTAATTTACCACAGGTGTACTCCAATCAAGGTGCAGAAACGTTGTAACCATGATTGAGAGAAATGGGAGGTACCCAAGCTAAATTTCAAGTGTTGCAAAGGGTCTCAATACTTACATCAATGTGGTATCAGTTTTTACTTTTTAATGCATTTACAGACAATCCTAAAATTCTATTTTTCTTTGTCTTTGTGGTGTAGCGAGTGTAGATAAATAAAAAAAATGATTGTAGTAGTGATTGTAAACAATTGTAGTGGCAGGCGGCGACATAACAAAAATGAAAAAAAGTGAAGAGAGTCTAAATACTTTCTGAATGCACTGTATTTTTATTTTAAACATCTTTAACTGACAGGCTTTGTCTGTGTGTTTGCCCTAAGTGTCGGCTATGTAAGCAAAATAGTGCTGCTGTGCGCATTTGCTTCAGTGACAAGATGTGAACAGACGCATGAGAGCTTACATTTACGCATGACTCTCATTTTGTCATCGTTAAAGCTGCAGCATGTATAAGAGGAAAAAGTCTGACACGCTCAGTGCGAGTGCAGGGAACGTGGTGTACACTTGCACACTGCCCTGTTGTACACACATCAACACAAAACAGAAAATATGTCTTATTACAACGCTGTCATTCATTCATTCATTCATAAAGTATCATACTAAATAAATGTCAAAATGCTGTTTAACAGCAGGGTATCACGTTACTTTTTTAGTACTGGTACACCGCACAACACTACTATTAATATTTGAGCAATATAATTTGTTTCGTTCTTGATTCCACAGCTGTGTCTTTGGGATGTTCAGCTTTGAGAGTGAGCTTAAGTGATAATTGTCAGAACCTGTCATTGAAAGAAGTTAGATCCCTCTACAGTAGTAGCAGAAAAATAAGACTTAAAACACTTGTAAAAGGGTGGTTAGTGATTACAATTGTAACTTGATCACAAATAAAATAGATTTTTTTCTTTAATGATTTGTTTAAATGATTTGTTTTTCAAGTTCTTGGATTTTATTCATGTCAGTCTTCTGTATATTCATAATTTTTAATCTGAACATTGTTTTGAGTTCTTGTTTAATTGTCATGTTTCATTGTCTCATTTCCCTCACTGATTTATCCAATATATTATGCTAATGAGAGCTTATTGTCTTTTTGAGAAAGTATTGTTTATTGTTCATGGACATGTTCTCTGGTTCTTTTATGTTTGCTTTTGAATAAAAAACTCATTTACATCTAAAACCACTGACTTCTCTATCTTAATGTTGTTGTTTTATTTATTATATGAACTGTTCATTATTGTTTGCCATTTTCTATGTAATAGTTGTTCTTACATTTTCACCAATATTTGGCACAATATGTGCATGTACTCACTATGAGTTGAACATAATGCTGATAAAGGTTAGCTCAGTTCCTTTTTAGGAACTCCAGCTGCGTCGAAACGCTATGGGAATGCCTCCAGCTTTTATGCACTCTGAATCACGTGTCAAATCCGTCCAATCGGGGGGCGATATGTCACATACGGGGTGACGTCACGAACAGGAAGCTTAAAAGCACATGCACCACGCTGCTCTGGTTAGCTTCATTAATTCAGCGAAGCGCTCTGTGTTGCTATTGTCTTTCCATTGTTTGTCTTTCTGTCAAAGCGATAGGGAAAGCATTTAAGTTAGAATGCCAAACGCAAAGGAAAAGACTAGGGGTTCTAACGAACATTATAGAGTGTGTGTTCCTTGCAAGCTATCTGTCACCCGATGCAGCGTTGTCCTTGAAGGCTCCGGCTCAGCCTTCCAAGCCGCTGCGCACTACCTCAGCGCTGGTGGGCAGAGGGTACATGGCAGCAGGTCAGGCCGGTGTTTTCCTGTACACTATGGGTGTGTTGCAGGCATACCAGGCCGAGCTGCTGAAGGGGATTGATGAGTGCGAGGGCATCACATCCGAGGATGTGATGGAACTGAGGAGCACAGCCGACCTGTCCCCACTGGTGCCTTCTGGCCTGTTCAGCTGTTCAGGGAGTCGGTTAATATGGTCATCGATAGATTCCAGGAGGCATGTTAACAAGCGGAGGCGTTCCAATGGTTCCTCCCTTGCCACTCTCACTCCATACCACCTCATCGAAAAGGGACACGCAGAAACAGAGTCCCATTCTCCCCCATTAAGGGTGCAGCTGACGCGACGCTCAGGCCCGAAGTCCTCCAAACAAGATCTGAGGACTGTTATAGCGTCAAGGTGGATTTCGGGCCAGAAGCCCTGACTACTGTGAGGGCCTCGGAGGGTAGCTCCACCTAGGGTGCAGCGCAGTCCACCGTGTTATACGATGCCTGTCAACTCTGCCACCTCTGGTGCTTCAGGGCACAGCAGTCTCATGCAAGCGTTTCTCCCGGTCTCTGCCCCGAAAGCTAGCGGATCCAGGAGTCTAGACTCCGATCCAGAGTCTAGATCAGAGGTCTCCTGCCGGTTATCCATTACAGGGCACCGATTCTCTCATAGCAAATATTCCAGAGGCCAGCCTCGAGAGGCTGGTACCCCTGAGGAACTTCCTGGCAGCGTGGAATCTCATGCCAGGGGCATCTCAATGGTTCCTGTGTACTGTAGAACAGGGATACAGAATCCAGTTTAGTTGTCACCCACCTACTACTGTGTCCCATTTTGGACTTAAGGCTCTTGAACCGCTCAGTCAAACAACTGAAGTTCAAGATGTTTACGGTGAAGCAGGTTATATCCCAAATCAGGTCCGAGGACTGGTTTGTCACCATAGATCTAAAGGATGCCTATTTCCATGTTCCCATCCTTCCTCAACACAGGAAGTTCCTGAGGTTTGCTTTTAAGGGCGAAGCTTAGCAATTTCGAGTACTTACTTTCAGGCTTTCACTCTCCCCCCGCACTTTCACCATGCATAGATGCAGCCCTGGCCCCATTGTCACCGATTGGGGACCGTGGTCTGTGGAAAGGTCACCATCTTACTTGGCACATCAACTGCCTGGAAATGCTAGCAGTACTTCAGGCTCTAAAACATTTCCTCCCAGACCTAAGAGACCGCCACGTGTTGGTGCACACTGACAACACGGCGGTGATTGCATATATCCACCACCAAGGAGGTCTGCGGTCGCGCCCCCTATACAGGTTGGCGCACCAGATCCTGGTGTGGTCCCAAGGAAAGCTACGCTCGCTGAGAGCAGCCTATATTTCTGGGCGATGCAATGTGGGAGCAGACATCCTGTCAAGGCAGGAGCCAAGGCTTCCGGGGAGTGGAGACTTCACCCGATGTGGTGAATCAGATTTAGAGGATTTTTGGGCAAGCCCAAGTGGACCTCATCGCCTCTCAAGAGACAGCGCAATGTCCCCTCTGGTTCTCTCTAGTTTATCCAGCTCCTCTGGGACTGGATGCCATGGTTCAGACGTGGCCGAGGCTTCATCTGTATGCCTTCCCCCCGATCGCTCTGCTCCCAGGAGTTCTGGAAAAAATACGCCAAGACACAGTATCTGTGCTCTTAGTAGCCCCGTACTGTCAGAGCCGAGTATGGTTCTCAGATCTCGTAACTCTCCTAGATGGCTCTCCCTGGAAAATCCCCTTGAGGGGGGATCTTCTATCTCAGGCCGGGTGGCGCCTTTGTGCACCCTCCCCAGAGCGATGGAACCTGTGGGTCTGGCCCCTGAGGGGGCGCAACTCATAGCTTCCGATCTCTCAACTGAGGTTAACTGTGTGTTTCCAGTGCAAGCACTGCACACTTATGACCGTAGACTGTTGGTCTGCTTTGGCCCACATAAGAGGGGCCAACCTGCTTCAAAGCAAACGCTTAGTCGATAAATTGTTGATGCTATTCGTATCTCTTATGAGGCCTCTGGACTCTTTATAGGATATTCTACCCGAGGTATGGCGGCCTCTAAGGCCTTCTCTGCAGGTGTCCTAATACAGGACATCTGCGACGCTGCAGGATGGTCCACTCCCCTGACCTTTGTCAGGTTTTACGGCCTAGATGTTAAGGCCACACCTAGTTCCTCTGTCCTTATGCCTTAGGGCTCATATCAACACAGGGCAGGGGTCCCTTTATTATGGCGAAGCTAAAATTTACATTAGAAAAACATTTAGACCATTTAGAACATACATTTTACTTTTAAATGTCCCACGAATTAGTGTTGGTTTAATAAGCGCTATTATTTACTTGGAATATGTGAACATGAATGCTGCTAAATGTTAGTACAACAATTATGTCAAACTTTGGTTGTTGACGTGTGTATACATAATACTGTGTTTTGGATTACACATTGTTTGTGAAATTCTGAATATTTAATTAGCATTCCACAATTATACTGTCTTGGAATTTTTTATACAATAAAGCTATTAAAAAAGCATGAAAACATATATCTGTTGTTTTGTCCTGATATTCCACTGAAACTGTATGTCGTTACATCACATTGCAGTATGGGTTCTTCATAGTTCATGATTCAGTGTTAAGATATAAAATTCGTAAATTGTTAATTGGCTCCTAAATCAGTCATCGTCATACCACAATTCTACAATTCTACAACATATTATAATCATACCATAATTCTGAGGGTTATGGTCCACATACAATATTGACTGACCACATACAATATTGCTCCCACTTATTCAGGAAGTTTTAAATTAAGCACAAACACATTCAAATAAGAAAAATTGCAGCAAAGAGAAACTGGCAAACTAATAATGTTTAACAAATAATGTTTGGTTTAACAAAACTGCTCAATCAACATAGGAATATCAGGTCATTAATCACTGCTGAAATTAGACAAAGGCACATTGCAATAGGTGTAATATTCACTTTTCTGTGTTTATAATGTATACTTGAACCTATGTACGTACAATTGTGTACATCTTGTATACGACCAACAATATTGTCTAAAATGATGTCCTGACTGGTCTAACAAGTATGGAACAATGTTACAGATTACAGAAGGGTTAATGAACTGCAGACATCAAAGCAACAAGATTATGAAAATGATGAAACTTGCGTGTGTCATTGTAACAACATCCTCACAGTCTCACATTTTGATGACAGCACCACCGATTGGTCAAAAAATATAATTCTTTTTATATTGCTGTAAGTGGTGTTACTTATGTATTTAAAGCCTATTTTTCTAAACCCAACATTAGTGAAGTCACAAATATTTCCTTTTGTGCCCTTAGTGGGCTTGACCCCATAGGATTATTAGGGCCTATTGTTTTCCATAGGATTATTTTTCTTCGGGGCCTTTGGTCCTCTTAACATGCTCTGTCATGCAAGTCTTGAAACTTGGCACACACATTCGACTCGTTGGTCATTAGGGCCAGGCAAAGGCTAGCAAATGGGTGGGGTAGGGGGCTCAGTCATATATATGTCAAACATACATGCACAAACCTGTACGAAACTTGGTACGTGTCGATCATGTCGACCTGACCCCTATTAGCTTCACCCATCAGGAAGTCGGACATTTTCAATTTTCTGATAAGCATTTGCTGAGAACTTTTAAATACCCCTCCTAGGGATTTCATGTAATTGTCACCATACTTAGTGAGTATTATGTCAAGACATTGAAGATGTCTTGGCATAATTGCAAAGAGATTTTTGATATCACAAATGGTGTTGCCATGGCGAGGTAGTAAATTTATGACAAAAAAATTGAAACAGGAAGCCTTTATCTACAGCATCAAACTTGGCAGATATTTTTGGTGTGGTGGGCTGATGACACGGAAATAACAAGTCAATTCTGTCTTGGTCATCCAGACAAGGTCTCCAGAGGTAGAATGACTCTGCCATTAAAGTTACTTTTTTATTTTCCACCAGAGCGTCTCCCGCACTTACTCCACCGCTATCGGCTTCCCTCCAAAACTACTATGCTGGTTCATTCATAAAAGGTAAAACCACTCCTCTTACGGCACACACATCATCATGCTGAGGTCAATAGGGCAATTGACGTCATTTTCGTGAAATGCACAGTAGGCAGAGTGAATGCACGGAAGCAAGGGTAATTATTATTATTAGTAGTATTTCTCTCTACTCGCTACTGTGTTGAAAAAAAAAAACAAGGAAGAAAGAAGGTAGCTCTGCTACAATATATATATATATAGGGAGAGGCATTCAACCCAAAGAACACCGTCCCCACTGTAGCGTGTGGTCCTGAGGCCACATGGGGGTCAGGAGCCATCTGGATTGTAACAGCCTCAGATATGACTTGGAGAGTGGGGGGTAACCAACACTACCCA
>JAZGTK010008132.1:0-14699 GCA_036877625.1 Ambastaia sidthimunki
GTGTCATATTTGTGGCACTTTCCTAGAGGAAGATATGGGGGGGTGCATTTCCTGACAGAGGGGGTGTTCGTGAAAAGCATTACATTTGTTCTATTTAAGTGTTTGAGCTCTATTCAAAGCTCAAATATTCTATTCTAGCCTATTCAAAAGCCCATTTTTGAAATAGCATCCAATCTAAACAAAAAGTCAATAATTTTTTTTTAAATTTAAATATTACATATTATTATTAAATATTATTACATAATAATAATTTAAATATTTTTCTTTTCACACAAACACAAAATACCAATGTGTTGCATTATGTTGTTGATACATTGTTACAGTATATGCCACCTTACAAGCTTCTTTTATAGGCTGAAATCATCCAGACAAACAGTAATATTTGACACGCCGAGAACATCTAGTGTATTTTAAGACAGCGTGCCTAGTCCTCACCCTGTTGCTACACACTTGTTAAACAATATACCAGACAAAACTAATTTTATCTATATAATTATATAATACGAATAAAATCTTTAATGAGAATAAATGAGATGTAAAATGCGAACGCTAATGATAATGGTGGCTGTTATTTCTTTTCGTTCCGTTGTGAGGCGTCTACCTCCAGATGCACGTTTTCCACGACGGGTGGATTTCGCGCAGGGGTGCTTTTTTCAGCACAATACCTGTTGTGGCACTACACCGGGCACATGCAGTATTGCACTTTTTTTCAGTCAAGGTGTGTGCGTGCGCCGCGCTGTAATTTTTTTTTAACTGTGGTGAATTTGCCTTGTTTTTTCTCATCCATAAGGTTCATAATATACTGTATATCTATTTATCTATCTATCTTTTTGCCTGTATTTTGTGGACAATGGACTGATTAAACCAGAAAATATGAATGATGTGAACATCACACCATATTAGGCACATCTTAGAAATAGCTTTGTGAATGGATTACGTGAACCCATTGCATATAAAATACAATATGGTGCACAATGGCGCCCCCTGCCTGAGATAGAAAGGGGATCCTCCAAGGAGAGCCGTCTACGAGAGTTACAAGCTCCGAGAACCACACTCGGCTTGGCCAGTATGGGGCTACTAAGAGCACCGATACTGCGTCCCGGTGTATCCTTTCCAGAACTCCTGGGAGCAGAGCGGGGGAAAAGCGTACAGACAGAGCCTCGACCACATCTGAACCATAGCATCCAGCCCGAGAGGAGTTAGAGAACTAGAGAGAACCAGAGGGGACATTGCGCTGTCTCTTGAGAGGCAAAGACGTCCACTTGGGCTTGCCCATAAATCCTCCAAATCTGATTCACCACATCGGGGTGAAGTCTCCATTCCCTGGGCCGCGGCCCCTGTCTCGACAGGATGTCTGCTCCCACATTGCATCGGCCAGGGATATAAGCTGCTCTCAACGAGCAAAGATTTCCTTGAGCCTACACCAGGATCTGGTGCACCAGCCTGTAAAGGGGGCACGAATGCAGACCTCCTTGGTGTTTATGTACGCAACTGCCGCCATGTTGTTGGTGCGCACCAACACGTGGCGGTCTCTCGGGTCTGGGAGGAAATGCCATTCATGAATGCCATTCAGGAGGCCATTCATGACCGCCCCCCAGCCGGTAAGGATGACCTTGATCATGCGGAAGGGATTTCCCCTCGGGGAAAAACCTTTGGTCTTGAGCCAACACTGCAGAGGTCTCATGTATAGCAGGCCAAAACGTATGATGGACGCTGCTACCATAAGGCCTAACAGTCATTGGAACTGTTTGACAGTGAGTGACTGGCCCTGTCTGATTCTCGTGACTGTAGCAAGGATCGAATCTACTTGAGCGGGAGACAACTTTGCCCACATTGTGGTCGAATCCCAAACAACACCAAGATAGGTGGTTCTCTGCACTGGAGAAAGCACACTCTTCTCGGTGTTCAGTCTGAACCCCAGCTCTTTCATGTAAGGCCGAAAGGAAGTACTCGAAATTGGTAGGCTTTGCCCCTTAAAGCAAACTTTAGAAACTTCCTGTGCTGAGGAAGGATGGGAATATGGAAATAGGCAACTTAAAAGTGTCTTTTAAGTCTATGGTGACAAACCAGTCCTCGGACCTGATTTGGGATATAACCTGCTTCACTATGAGCATCTTGAACTTCAGTCGTTTGACTGAGCGGTTCAAGAGCCTTAAGTCTAGAATGGGACGCAGTCCCCCACCCTTCTTGGGAACTATGAAGTAGCGGCTGTAGAGCCCAGATTCTCTGAACTGAAGAGGGACCACCTCGATGGCCTCCTTCCTCAGGAGAGTCTCCACTTCTAGTTCCATTGCCTGAGCCTGCATTGGCCCTACCAGAGTAGGAAGAATCCAACCGAAAGTAGGAGGATGACATATGAACTGGATTCTGTAACCATGTTCTACGGTGTGCAGGACCCATTGAGACACCCCGGGCAGAAGTTTCCACGCTGCCAAAAAGGTTCTCAGGGGTACCAGCCTCTCGAGGCTGGCCTCTGGCATGCTTACTATGAGAGAATCGGTGCCCTGAAATGGATAACCAGCAGGGGGTATCCGATGTAAGCTCTCTAGAGTCTCCTGGCTCCAGTGCCCCTCAGGACATGGGCTGGGGAGACTGAGGAAAGGCTGCTGTGCCCTAAAACACCGGAGGTGGCAGGGTTAACAGCTGCGTCTCGGGAGGGCCCTGGGGAGCAGCAGGCACCGTATAATGCGGTGGACCACACTGAGCTCCAGGTGTGGCTACCTTCCAAGGCCTTCCATATAACAGTCCTCAGATCTTGCTTCGAGGACTTTGGGCCTGAGCATCTCGTCACCCACACCCTAAGAGGAGGGGAACGGGTGGCTACGCTCTGCCTCTGTGTGTCCTTGTATGATGAGGAGGTATGCGAGCGGGACTGCTCCCGTCTAGCAGTTCCAAGGGAATTAGAGCGACGAGGGAGGAAGCGCTGGAACGCCTCTGCTTGTTTCCATGTCTCCTGGTATCTATCGATGACCGTATTAACCGAGTCACCGAAAAGCCCAGAAGGCACTAGCGGGGCATCCAGCAGAAAGACCCTGTCCTTTTCTTTTATATTGGACAGGGTCAGCCATAAGTGTCTCTCTGCAGCCACCAGGGCTGCCAAAGATCTGCCGATGGAACGGGCGGTCTCCTTGGTGGCACGCAGGGACAAATCAGCAGTTCTCCTGAGCTCCATCACATCCTCAGATGTGATGCCCTTGCGCTCATCAATCCCCCTCAGCAGTTCAGCCTGGTAAGCCTGCAGCACAGCCATAGTGTGCAGGGAAGCAACAGCCTGACCTGCTGCCACATACCCTCTGCCCACCAGCATTGAGGTAGTTCGCAACAGCTTGGAGGGCAGGGCCGGAGCCTTCAAAGACAACGCCGCATCGGGAGACAGATAGCTGGCCAGCGTCTGCTCTACCGGGGGCATTGTTTTGTAACCCTGCTCGCCAAGCCCTGCCACATTGCCATACATAGCAGAGGCAGGGCCAAACAGGTGAGCGGAATATGGCCGGCTCCATGACCTCAACACCTCAGTGTGGAGGTCTGGGAAGAACGCAGGCTCTGGCGTGGAGGTGTGTGCTGGCTGCTGAGGAACCTCTCATCCAAGGACTCCTATGCTGAACAGCCTGCTTCTTGGGGGGCCAATCGATATTCAACTTAGCCACTGCCCGAGTAACCACCTCCTTGAGCTCATCATAATGAGTGGACACAACAGGCTCATCCACACTCTCTACGTCCAGTTCTTCTGTGGACGAGAAGTGGAGAGCAGATGCCTCCCTCTGGGGGGAAGAAACTGCAGTGCGTGCTTCCGAACCCAAAGAACGGGAGGATGACCTGACGGGTGAGGAGTGAGATAGGGAAACAGCCGTCTCAATTCCCTCCATCAGGTCCAGCTGTGACCCCCACGAATGCAGCCGCCGCTCAGCGGAAGCGGGACCAACACCGTGAAACAAAGCTAGTGAGCGAAGCACACGCAAGCTGAGAAGCTCACAATGAGGACAGTCAGCCCCCTCAAGAGCTGACTGAGCGTGCCTCGCTCCCAAACAAACTACACATAGAGTGTGTGTATCCCCACCCGTAATGAAGCACGGGCAGGGAGGAACACACGCTCTAAAATGCTCACTAGCCTCTAGTCTTTCCCTTAGCTTTTGGCATGTTTATTTACTGTTTCTAACTAAACAAGGAAAGACAAACAATCGACAAACAATGCAACATAGAGCGCTTCGCTGAATGAAAGAAGCTAACCCGAGCCGCGCAGCGCAAGTGCTTTTATAGCTTCCTGGTCATGACATCAGCCCGTCTGTGACGCCCCGCCCCGCAATTGATTGTTGCAACAGGTGTTTCAGAGTGCATAAAAGCTGATAGCATCCCCATAGCGTTTCGACGCAGATCGAGTTCCTGAAAGCGAACTTTGCTGGGCAAGGCCGCAGACGTGAGTTGAACAGAAGAAGAGGCATAGGAAGAGGAAAAGGTGCAGGAAGAAGATGAAGTGAATGTTTTGTCTGTGGGTTTAAGTTCAAGTTTATTTATAAAGCGCTTTTCACAATGGTACATTGTTACAAAGCAGCTGTACAAATGACAGTGAAAACATCCAAGGATAGATACAGAAATGTGAAATGCAATATTATATGGAGTATATGACATATGCAGTTATATGTAAAATATAGAATTTCTAGACAGTATTTAAGACAGCAAATTATGTGAAATTATCTAAGCTAATGTCAGCAGACTCCCTGCAAGCAAGCCAACAGGGCAACAGTGGCAAGGAACCAAAACTCCAGAGGTTGATAAGTGGAGAAAAAAACCTTGTGAGAACCCAGACTTGACAGGAAGGGCCAGTTCTCCTTTGGCACGCTACAGCTGCAGTCAGTTTCCGTGACTAAGACAGGTTAAACAGCAAGTGTTACAATAAAGACTTAAATCGAGTATGGGACTAATTTGATTTGGTGGTAGTTTGGAAAAGCATTAAAAAGATTTAACAGGAGTGAGACCCTGATGAGGGAATAAAAACAGAGCAGGAAATTATTAACTTTGGTGATAAAAGTATAGGGTTCCTGATAGCATATCTCGCAACAATCTGCTGTTACATGGTGGAATATAGGCTGGTGATAGATAAAATTTAGAGGGTAATATGATTAATTTTTAAAAAACAGGCAGATGATCAATGAGAAAAAGATAGATTGAGAAGCAAAGCTTTAATCTTTATCCTTATTGAAAAGGACCCTGCTGAGGCTGTAGATGATTTGTTGAGTGGGATGATCACACTGGTGCTTGACAACTCACTGGAAGGCCTAGGTCTCTTGAATATCCACCAGTAGCTGGATCCACGTAGAGGCTGGCAGATCTAAAACTCCCCCGGGAGGGAGCCCCAACAAAATTACAGACAATAATTAGCGTAGCTGCTGTTCATAATCTTTCAAGCATGAAAAACAAATATTCTATAGGTGGAAATAGAAATGCAAGGTGTTTTGATATATTAAGAGGTGCAAGACTAAAGAGGTGTGTTTTTAGTCTAGATTTAAACTGCAGGAGCGTGTCTGAGCCCCAGACAGCATCCAAATGACAGATTACTATCGAGTATGACGCCCAGTTTTTTAACAGAATTAGATGTGGTTACATTACATCCTTCTAATTTGAAATTGGAGTCTGATAATTGATGTTTACATGAATTTGGCCCAATAAGTAGAATCTCTGTTTTGTTCAAATTTAAAAGAAGAAAATTACTTGCCATCCAGTGCTTTATGTCTTTAAAACAGTCTGAGAGTAACACTAACTTAGTAATGTCATCTGGTTTTGATGAAATGTAAAGTGGAGTGTCGTCTGCGTAACAGTGGAAATTTATACCGTGATTTCTAATTAAATTTCAGAGGGGCAGCATGTATAATGTGAATAACAGAGGACCTAAAATAGACTCTTCAGGCAGGCCGTATTTTACTAGCATTAATGAAGATGATTCCCCTTTGAGATGAACAAATTGATAACAGTCCGATAGGTAGGAGCGAAACCATTGCAACACCGGCCCTTGAATGCCGATGTAATTTTGTAGACGGTCTAACAGCACGTCATGGTCTATAGTATCAAATGCTGCGCTAAGGTCAAGTAGGACAGATAAGGAGACCTTTATCCTCCACTAATAGTAGGTCATTGGTAATTTTGACCAGTGCAGTTTCAGTACTGTGGTGTGGTCTAAATCCGGCCTGGAATATTTCAAATATTTGGGATGTTTGAAATGGGTCTGTAGTTTGCCAACTCATTTGGGTCGCTGTGAGGTTTCTTTAAGATAGGTTTAATGACTGCTAGTTTGAATGGACCTGGGACATGACCTAAACGTAGGGAGGAGTTAATAATATTAAAAGGAAACTCAATTGCTGCTGGTAGCAGCTCTATCAGTAGTTTGGTTGGTATGAGATCTAATAAGCATGTTGTAGGTTTAGGACGTATATTGTTAATTGTGTTATGAATGATTTCAATCTTTTTTATGAAAAAGAACATGAAATCGTTGCTGCTAAAGTTCAACGGAAAATTATCATCAGGTGGAGTTTGTTTATTTGTTAGTTTGGCAACTGTAGTAAAAAGAAACCTAGGTTTATTTTTGTGTTTTTCTATTTGAGCACTAATATGTGCTGCCCTTGCTGTTTTTAGAGCCTTTGTGTAACGAGAAATACTGTCTTTCCATGCTAGTCTAAACACCTCCAGATTCGTTTTCCTCCATTTACGCTCAAGGTTGCAGGTTTCTTTCTTTAGATTGCGAGTAGTGTTGTTATACCACTGAGCTTTGGTTTTGTCTCTAGTTTTTTTAGATTTAATTGGTGCAGTATCAGTATCTAGTGTATTGATAAGGATAGAGTTCAATTCGGTTGTTATAGTGTCTAGATCATTAGCATTTACGGGTGTATTACGAAGGTTAGAAACATCTGGCAGAGTATTAATAAATCTGTTTATAGTGTTAGGAGTAATAGTTCTGGCCAGTCTATAGCGTGGAGCATTTCGGTTGACATCAGCTAACTTTATTTCCAACGAAATAAGATGATGGTCTGTGATCTCATCTCTTAGTGGCAAGATATCTATATCTATGGGGTCCAGCCCATGTGATATAATTAGGTCTAGTGTGTGATTAAGATGATGAGTGGGTCTGGTAATATGTTGCGTGATTTCAAATGAATTTAGCAAGTTTTTAAATGCAATATCCAGCGCATCGTTTGTAACATCTACGTGAATATTGAAGTCTCCGACTATTAAAGCTTTATCAATTATCTTCAGCAGGTTAGTTAGTAATTCTGCAAAGTCCTTTAGAAACGCAGCGTGTGGGCCTGGAGGTCTGTACACAGTAACCAGCGCAAAGGAGAGGGTTGATTTATTCTTTTTGTCTGGTACATTAATATTAAGCACCATTAATTCAAACGAGGCAAACCCTTGACTGTTTGTTTGTTTAACCCTTAAAAAATCACTATAAATATTTGCAACACCGCCACCACGGCCCAGAGTTTCTCCGGGTGGGCACGATGAAACTCTACAATTAGAGTGGGATCCAGGATATCACCTGCATTTGCCCAGGACCGCTCCTCCAAACGACCAGGTACTGCAGGGTACCACCCCGACGTTGGGAATCCAAGAGTTCCTTAACTCTGTATGCCTCCTCACCATCCACCATAAGGGGAGGCGTCTTGTGTCCTGGTTCCCTCCTCCGGAGCTCCTCCCAGACCATCAGCGTGAAAGGTAGGAGAAACATGAAAGGTAGGAGAAATACGGTAATTAGAGGGAAGTTCCAAACGGAATGATACAGGGGTAATTTGACAAGTGATTTTGAAGGGACCAACATACCTGGGACTGAGTTTCTTGGAGGGAAGATGAAGGCATAGGTTCTTTGTGGAAAGCCAGACCCATTGACCAGGTTTGTAGACAGGATTCAGCCTTCTGTGGGTGTTTGCATGCTGGGTCTGGCATCGTACGGCTTGTAACAGGTGTTGGTGGCCCACGTCCCAGGTCTCCTCACTTCTTTGAAGCCATTCATTTACAGAGGGTAGCTCCGTTGGTTCACCGGACCAGGAGAATAGAGGAGGCTGGAAACCTAGTATGCACATGAACGAAGTGAGACCTGTGGCTGGCTTGACTAAAGAATTCTGAGCATATTCAGCCCACATAAGGTATTTAGACCAGTCATTTTGGTGGTTGTGACAATAGGTTCTGAGGAATCTGGAAATTTCTTGATTTAATCTTTCTGTTTGGCCATTGGATTGTGGATGATAACTGGAGGTCAGACTGATGTTTACATTTAAACTTTTGAACAAAGTTGTCCATACTCGGGATGTGAACTGTGGGCCTTGATCAGAAACAATATCTTCAGGTAGACCATAAAAATGAAAAACGTTATTACAAAGAATTTCTGCTGTCTCAAATGATATGGGAAGCTTGGGTAATGGTACCAGTTGACAACCTTTGGAGAATCTGTCTATTATTGTGAGTATTGTGGTGTTACCTGCTGAATTCGGTAGGTCTGTGATGAAGTAAAGAGCAATGTGGGACCATGGTCTTTGAGGGACAGGAAGTGGATGTAATAACCCAGAAGGTAACTGTTTCAGCATCTTGGACATTTGGCAGATAGTGCAGGTTTGTACAAACTTGAGGGAGTCTTGCCGCATCTTTGGCCACAAAAAATGATTCTCTAACAGATGGAGAGTGGCAGATATTCCTGGATGTCCAGAACTTGGGCTTTCATGGACCTGTTTCATTAATCAATCTCTGAGAGTTAGAGGAACAAAGAGCATGTTATCAGTACATGCTCACCTTCATTGATAACTTGTATTTCTGTGATTATGTCCCACTGAACAGGTGCTACAAGGATCCTCTCAGGTAGGATGTTTTCTGGACTTGGGTTGGCTTCCTCCTTCTCATCTTGGCGGGACAAGGAGTCTGCTTTACCGTTCTTGGAACCTGCTCTATAAGTCACAGTAAAATTGAAGCGAGTAAAGAATAGAGACCACCTGGCTTGTCTGGGGTTTAATCTCTTGGCGGAGCGTAGATATTCCAGGTTCTTGTGGTCAGTGAGTAGCTCCCTCTATCCAGTGGCGCCATTCCTCCAATGCCAACTTGATGGCCAGTAGCTCACAGTCCCCAACAACATAGTTACGCTCAGCTGGGGATAGCTTCTTAGAAAAAAGCACAGAGAAACATTTTTGCAGGGGAATCATACCTTTGAGACAGGATAGCTCCTACTCCTGTACTGGAGGCGTCAACTTCCACTGTGAATGGAAACGTCTGTAAAAATTAGCAAAGCACAAAAATATCTGTAACTCTTTTACTGTTTTTGGATGTGGCCAGTTCAGCACAGCTCTGACCTTCTGGTTGTCCATCGTCACCCCTTCAGAACTGATTATATATCCAAGAAAGGTGGTGCTAGTTTGATGGAATTCACATTTTTCTCGCTTGGCATAAAACTGGAACTGAATGAGATGTTTTAATGCTTCTCTCACATGCTGTATATGTTCAGTCAAGGTGTTGGAGTAAATTAGGATGTCATCTATATAGACTATTACCCATTTGTCGAGCATATCACGGAAAATGCGGTCTATCATTCATCCCCCTCTCTGATTCTTATCAGGTTGTAAGCATTTCTCAAGTCGAGCTTCGTAAAGAGTTTAGCCTGTCTGAGCTGTTCGAGGGCGTCAGGAACCAGTGGTAATGGGTAACGGTACTTTATGGTGATGTCATTAAGCCCTCGATAATCAATACATGGACGAAGACCTCCGTCCTTTTTCGTCACAAAAAAGAAACCAGCAGATGCAGGGGAGCTGGATGGTCTGATAAAACCTTTGGCTAACTCCTCTTTAATTTTAATAACTTTTCCAGGGTTTTCTTAGGACCTATGGCTTGAACTGTGAGAAGAGAGGGAGAAGGGGTTAAAACAAGTTGCATCCGCTGTGCAAACTGGAGGGAGACGAAGTTGCCTGCTATGCCAGAGTCAATCAGAGCTTTGGTTGTAACGGCCTCATCATTAATTGTAATGGTTACTGGAAGTTTGATAGTACTAGTATTGGAGAGAATGGAAGAACTTGGACTCACCAAAGACTTGTTGGAAGATGGCCAGATGGGGCAGGTAGATAGCTGGTGGCCAGACTGTCCACAGTACAAGCATAATTGTCCCTTAATACACCTTTCTCTCTCTGACAATGTGAGACGTGTGCTGCCACGTTGCATGGGTTCACTAGGAAGTGAGTTCTGGTACATGTGTTGACGACGTGGTCTAGAGCGTATCAGATTGTCCAGATGAATAGATAAATCAATTAAACCAGATAACATTCTCCCCTCATCGCGGCATGCCAGATCAGCTTGTAAATGTTCATTTAAACCTCTGCGGTACACTAGCTCAGTAGATTATATAAAGCCGCTGGATCTTGTTGTGGCGAAGTCTTCTGTAATGATGAATCATAGACTCGGGAATCCATTAGCAGCTTTATTCAGAGTTAGAACAGACCAGGGTCAAACACCAGCAAACAGGAATGTAGAAGAGGAGCAGAATCGTAATCGTTAAACAGGCAGAGGTAATAGGCAGGCAGCAAACAATAGAGTAATCCGTTAACAGGCGTGGGTCAGGGCAGGCAGCAGACAAATAGAATAATCCGTAAAACAGGCAGAATAAATGGGCAGGCAGCAGAGAATCAAAAACCAGGGACAGACCAGAGTAATAACAGAATAAACAATCAATAGAAAACGCTCAGAAATGTCGCTAATGGCAAACAAGACTTTGCAATGATAAAGAGTCCTGGGTAAGTATATAGACACAGAGTAATCATGGAAACTGGGAACAGGTGCGTGGTATGGGCGTGGTCAGACCCAGCTAAATTGGCCGCTGGGAAATGTAGTTTAACCCAATCAGAATTCTGATGACGATTCTCGCTGATGACCAGAAGGAGGCGGAGCAGGAGCTTCAGACGTAACACACACATTTTCAGTATTTGAATTTACATAACAGCAGCAGCTAGAATTAAGAGTTGAACTTGCAAGTCAAATTGAGCGGATGGTCCTAGTGATATTGACCGATAGTAAGGCTGCTCCGAATTGGCTGGGGTGCAGGCCGTCTGGACGGTAAAGCCTCGGTCGCTCCCAAAAAAGATACCAATTATTTATAAACAGTAGATTCTGACCATTTTCTTGAAGTCCTTTTTAAGAATTTCTGACTGCCTCAACCTGATGTCATTCACCCCGCATGCAGCACGACAGCACAGACGCTATCTAATGATCATAGCAGCACATTCAGGCTTGCGAAGAGGGGCGAAGCGGTTGCGGGTAGCGATCCCTGGAGCCGGTGGCGGTGCAGTGGTCGCTTGGGTCCTGGGTCACGCCTTATGCCTCAGCAGGTGTGCCGGCGCCAGAGTGAAGTTTACGTGCGCTGGTCGAGTGCTGCCTCCGCACCTAGGGGTAGACGACGTTGATGTTAATGCAGTGCTGACTTCGAACCGTGGACTTACCACATAAGATTTTTCCAGCATGGTTCTCTGCTCTAGTAGTAGGGCCTGCCTTTCGAGAAGATCATTAATGAGCTTCTGCAGTTTCTCGAGTTCCAGCCACACCGTGTCCAGCTCCAACAAATCCTCACCTGCACTCAAAGGTAGAGAGACATCTGAGATATTAGCCATAGTTCTAGGTCTAGTTATGGGATAAGCAAATATAACTGGTGTGTGTTGTTTGTTTGTGTGGGCGGTTTTGTTTAGTTTAAGCGGTCCGAAAATCGTAATAATCAGTATAGTGAGTGAGTAAACTTATCTGAATGATATCTAAAGCAGTTGTTAGAAGTAGCAAAGAAAAAATTTTGCAAGATTCGAAAGTTTTTACAACTGTTAGACGGAGCTCTAGCTCTGACCACGCTGCAGTAACAAACTGGAGTCTCAGGACAACGGGGCACATGATTGTCCAAAAAGAAAAGATGAAAGGAACAAAGAAGAAGGAGACTGAGGTGAGGGGGACGGGCAGGGCAATCCGGAAGGGTCTGGTAAGTCACATTCTTTTCCTATGCTCTGCAAAGAAGAACTGCTTAAGCTAACACTCTGTCCTAATTGAACATGCAATTAAGAACATTGAACAGAAATGTAAAGTAATAGGGACTTAAGTATAATGAAGATGCTTATAAAGAAATGTCTATCATAGAAATGAAAGTGAATGGTCAAGTAATTAAATTTTTAGTAGATTCAGGTGCTGGGAGATCTGTCATAAGGACAGACTGCTTAAACACAGACCCAAAAATGAGCGGAAGATTTATGTATTCGATTGGAGCTGCTGGAGTGACTTTGAAGGAACAATTTTCTGTTCCTCTGAAATGTAAACCTGAAGGACAAGGTTCTTTCCGATTCTCATTTCTGGTTTCAAAACACTGCCCCCTAAATTTGATGGGCAGAGATTTAATGTGCAAATTGGGTATAATTGTAACAAGCAATCAGATTGGACTGAAGGTCCAAATGCCCGAAACCCATAATTTTAAACAAAATAGTGGGGATCTGCTTTATGTGTATGAGTGGAAACTCCAGGGCAAAGTAAAGAATCCTTACTTACCCACCTTACCTTAGCCACCTTACTTACTAACCCCGCACTCACAGACAAAATGAACCCAGATACACCCAGATATATGAAAAAGAATGGTTTGAGAAACCTGATAAGTATGATGAAGTGTTATTGAAAATGTTTTACTGGAATGCCCATAGGGCCGCAGTTGACATTGGTTTAAAAAGGGAGACACATTTGTTCACCATGGAAGGGTCAGTCCCACATGTTTCTTTGATAAAGGGAAAAGGAGACACATGGCAGTCTTCAGGACCTTGGGTGAAAGCAGTAAATGAGGCCCAAGATTGGGCACCCACCTCAGATGCTGGGGTGGAGCACAGTGTTAAGATGCAGGCCTTTAGGAAACCTTTAGGATGGGAAATCATGTGTGAGAGAGGTTTAAATGTAATCTGTAATGAAATGGTGAGCTCAATTGATATGATGACTAAAATACAAGTGACTGACAAATGCCTCAAGGGCGTGCCAAATTTTTTATAGGCAATAGATAAAAATGATGAAGGATTAATTAAAAACTGTCCCCCTGTTCAAGTTGTTCCAAAATCTGACTTCAGGCCAAAAAAAACTCAATATCCCTTGAAGCCAGAAGCAATAAAAGGAATTACTCCAGTCTTCAATTCTTTATTGAAGGCAGGAGTAATTGTCCCATGTGAAAATTTACCAGTCAGAACACCAATTTTTCCAGTTAAAAAGATAAGGGCCCCTGGAGAACCAGAGGAGTGGACATTTATACAAGATCTGAAAGCAGTCCATGATGCAAGAATACAGAGGGCACCACACGTGCCAAATCCATACACAATTTTGTCATAAAAGTGTTATCTGAGTGTCAGTGGTGTCAAAATTAATCGTTTCTACAATGCATCGCGATGCAGACGAGGACGATTCGTATCGGTTCAGTAATAGACCATAACCGATTATAATGTACTGACGTCATTTGTTGCGGTAGCATACAATGGCGGAGGGAGGCGAGACGCGAGTAATTAACAATGCTCCAACTACTTTAAAAGCCGACATCTGGACACATTTCAGCTTTTATGAACAACCTGGTAAGCACGACCTGGAGAAGACAAGGTGGACCCAGCGCAGCCAAAAATAGATAAAATGATATCAACTTGCCGTCCAACTCGGAGAGAGAGCAGAGAATTACCAGAGCAGTGGCAGCTTTAATTGCAAAGGATATAAGGCCCTTTTCTGTGGTGGAAAACCCCGGGTTTCGCCACCTGTTGAATACATTGGAGCCGCGATATAAGCTCCCCTCACGCAGCCACTTTTCAGAAAAGATTATGCCGGAACTCTACCACGAAACCAAAGCCCAGGTAATGGCGTCAATGAGCCAAGCTCATCGAGTTGCAATAATGTGATTCCTGGACTTCGGTTGCAACAGAGTCGCATGTGACAATAACGGCACATTACATTTGCAAGGACCATCGGCCCAACGACGGAATCCAATGCCGTGGGTGAAGGTATCTCACGTGTTCAGTCTTTATTCAGCATTTTGATAAAGTTTGACTTAATTCATTAAAATTTGGTTTAATTGACTCTGTGGTTAATTCTAATCTGACTCCAATTTATATTTAAACTTTAGGTAAGTTGTGTCAAAGCATCTGTTGATCATAATTTGAAGCTCGATTATTTAGAAGTTCTTATACTTTTAGTTATTCTTTCATTAGAGACCCGCTGTCGCACAGAGTCTTCCGCTTTTACCTATATACGCGGATCTCACGGACACAAAACCATCAGTCTGATCTTAGTCAGAGGTTGCCAGGTAAACTAATATTATTACAAACTGGCTGCCCCATGCTTGCTCTTATTTAATAATAATTTCCTAGTCACGATCATGCAACGTGCTAAGTCAGGTGATAGACAGAAACCAGGGGATCTCAGTTGATGTCCTCCCTGCTCCATTTAAACTACAAGTCCCCAGTATGATCATATCCTGACACAGAATTTGCGGTAACAGTCGGACTCCTTCTAATCTACTAGAAATAACAATTTCAGAAGAACTTCAAATAGATCAAGAAAATCAATTTATTATGCCAGGCAGGTTAAAACATTAGTTACAAACGAATATGAATCCAAATCCCGAATAAATGATCAACAGAATGCAAAGTAAAGTAAATCATACCTGGCAAATGAGACACACATAGTTCTGTGTGGAAGGTTCTGGA
>JAZGTK010008133.1:0-18613 GCA_036877625.1 Ambastaia sidthimunki
ACACAGTTTGACAGGGAGAACATTCAGACTGAATGCAGTGATTGGAGGAACATCTCATGGTTCTGCTCCTGCCACAGAAGATAAATATTCATATAAATATATTGAGACACTTTACATTGATATCAGCATGTGAAGAGACTTTCAACCAGCATAACAAACAGGTTTTCACCTGCCCTGCCTTAAAGCAAAATATAGTTTCTTATTAAGATTTTGAAAGTAAAATGTTCTTGACAGGCTTTGAAGGTTCACTGTGAGATTCAAAACTCCTTCAAAGTCCCACATTAGATTCTAAACAACAGATGGAGGTTCTGTTCTGCAGAATTCGTTCAGGTTGATTGTGGCTGATTCTGCAGTCTAACCCCCCAACTGCTCCTGTTTGTGGCACCTATCTCTCTCTCTTTCTTTCTCTCTCTTTCTCTCTCCATCTCTGTCTCTCTCTCTCTCTCTCTCTGTGTGTAAGGCAGCAGATGGAGGCCTGTGTGGTGGGATTCACTCTCTGGATTCACTCCAGTGATTCTGCTGGCAGGGCTGTACTGATAATCTGCTCAGAGTTCACAGGGCTTTACACTTGGAGTCCTTTAACCCTTTTGTGAATATAATTTGATTTATGTGCACAGAAATAATTGTGCTGTGTAATTGATTTAAATTTGATCTTTTCATTCATGGTAGTGTGTTTATATTTAGTATGGCATTATTGGGGAAGGATGTGAGTGCACCATCTGTTGTGTGAGTCATTTTTACTGCATATATTTTCCTGCATTACTGCTCTGCATGATTTCCTGTACAAATCCTATATTTCCATCTGCCACTGGTTTCCTTTGGGTTTGGGTTACACAAGCTCTTTCCTTTCAGGGCAAATGAGACGCCCTACAAATAGACATAAAAACAGCTCTCAGCATCCAGACACCGTTACTGACCTGTGCTCAGCATCGATCACACATTGCCGATGGCTATCAGTATTTGAAGCAGATCAGGCTGATGCGTGTGTGGAGAGAAAATACCATGTCATTTGGAGGGACCCGATTTACTCTGTGAAGATAATGCCGAGCCAAGCTCCTCACACACACACACACACACACACACACTCACACACACACACACACACACTCACACACACACACACATCCAGCTTCATATCATCCTGCATTAATTGCATGGATGATGTTTCAGCAGTTTTGAAGTGTTCAAACGAGTGTGTGTGGTTACTGTCATATGGTGGATTGCTTCATTTCAGGGAGTATTTGTCTGTGGGGGGATTGTGACACTCACAGATCCCTGTTAGTGAGGGAGAAGGATGTGACTCACACATTTGAGAGGGAAGCCTGGATCAGTTCTCTCAGGGTTTGATTTTAATTAAGTCTGCGCCATGTCGTCTGTGCCAGTCACACAAACACACCATTTCAAACCTGTTTATTTATCCCAGAGGTTAATGTTTTGTTATTACGGTCTGTGAGGCGTTACTGCTATCACATGAAAATAACTTTTTGTCCTTCATGTCATTCCAAAACTGTACGTTGTTGTTTTTCTGTGGACCATACAAAATGAAGTCTCAAACATCACATTACCCAAAGTATAAACAGATAAACAGGTTAAAGAGTTTTAAACATGGGAAAATAACTTGACAAGTTCAAATCTCAGTGATGTAAAACAAAGAGAAACTAAACAAACATTGTTTTTTCTTTGCATCCAGCTGCTCCTGAGATCACGGGTCACAAACGCAGTGAGAACAAAAAAGAGGGCGAGAATGCGACGCTGTACTGCAGGTCGGTGGGATACCCACATCCTGTGTGGACGTGGCGCAAAAAAGTGGGTCGTGCATCTTACGTTGTGAGTAACTGAAGAACCGTCTGCCTCTCACAAACATCATCACACACTGCTGAACTTTAAATCTTTAAAGTTCTTTCTAACACGTTTAATTTGCAGGTGTATCTGTACCTCATTATTCAGTCAAATGAGGAAAACCTGTAAAAAGACAAAAATCCTGTAGAAAAGAGTTGTTTTTGCTGTGAGACTGGTGGGTTGATTTTCTCAGACACTGTATCAGATGCTGGGAATGTTCAGAAGACCTGTTTAAAATCAGACGTTTAATTCTGTCTGGTGGGGCGAGTGGAGTCACTCCACCTTCAAGGGTCTGAGGACGCAGACTCATACTGCTAAACAATTCCTCTGCTTCCATCACTGTGCAGGGCATTGAGAACTCAACCGGACGATTCTTCATCATTAACAAAGACAATTACACAGAGCTGAACATTACCAACCTGGACATCAGCACAGACCCCGGCGAGTACGTCTGCAATGCCTCAAACATCATTGGATCAAAAGAGACCATGACCATTCTGAGGGTGCGGAGTCACCTCGCCCCGCTCTGGCCCTTCCTGGGCGTGCTGGCTGAAATCCTCATTCTAGTGGTCATTATTGTGGTTTATGAGAAGCGTAAGAGGCCAGACGAGGTTCCTGATGGTAAGTAAAGGTCTGCTTAACACGTTCCCTTACAAATCTTACAGGGTATTTTACACTAGATTTACATTAGTGCTTCATTTTTGTACATGAATAACACTGCAAAAATGTTTCTGTCTTTCTCCAGAGAAAATCAAATTAACTTTAGCAAAAATGTGTATGATAATTAGGCTTGTTTTTAGAGATTAAACCTTGAATTGAGTTTATTTTTCTTACCCCATTGTCAAATGATTGTTTTTTGTTTTAAGCATAAGCCTCACAAAGTTTGTTAGATTTGTGCCTAAAACAAAGAAGAAGAATTTGTCACTGTGGTCTCACAGTAGATTTGATAGAAGTTTTGTGAATCAGCTGGGCTTGTATCTGTTAATGCACTGAAGCTGTTTTGAAGATTGAAGCAGTCATCAATAATATATTCAGGTCGTTAGGAGGGCATTCACAGATGAATATTCATGGGGCTGAGTCAGAGGAAGCCCGATGGGAAATATTGGCCTGACCACGTTCAGAGAGTTTTTAATCTGAGACCAGTGGAGGAATCAGAGCTACAGCTGACAGACATTTGTAAGCTCTTAAAGTTCATGAATAATAGATTCAGTTATCAACTGCCCTCGTGTTTCAGTAGGAGATAAATAAATGTTTATGTTGTCCAGATTATCAGTGGACAAGATTTTTGGTAGCACATTGATTTAAAGGAACAGTACACTCCAAAATCCTTTGAAAGATCTGTCATGATGTTCTCACCCTCTCGTTCTTCCAAATCTTTATGTCCAATGTTCCTCTGTAGAGCATAAAAGAATATACTGTTGATTAATAAACGTGAAGGGGAGCATTATAAACGCTTTATTCTTCTGTAGCTTCCAAATTGGATGTGTTGTATTATATTACATATTACATCCTTTTTGAACACTTTGAGTGTAGTGCACAAATCTTATGGACTTCCTTTCTGTCATTTTGGAGGGGACAGTATATTTTTCACATATGTAACTAAAGAACAAAAGTCTTTAATGTTTGGAGATATGAATGTGAGTAAACATTCACAGAACATTATTTTTGAGTAAGGCTCATGTATTTTTTTTATTCCACTCTGTCATATATTTGCTGCAAGGAAAGTGGTGGAGAGGACAGAAAGTAAATCAAGTCCGTGTTAATGTGCTCCTCTCTGACATGTTGAGGCTGGGAGTGTGGCGGTACTCCCAACAAAAGCTACATGCTAATCTGACCTTTGCAGAAGCAGAAGGGCATCTGAGAGCCAGGGGGGCCAGTAGATACCCTTTAAAATGTGCAGTGAGATTCACTGGAACACAACTTACAGGCTGTTAGTAAAGCCTCTTTGTTGAAATGATCTTGTTCTAAATTATAACAAGAATTCAGAATACCTCCTCCTTATTTTATATTGTTACATTCAAATACAAAAGCTTTTATTAATACAACAATTAGCTAGCAAACTGCATGTTCAGGAACTCACCATGAATGAAGCACAATGATATAAGTCAGAGTGGACATTATTTAATGCCCTTTGTAATTGTTTTATTAGTAATTATTTCATTGGCCTCTGAAAATCACTTTTTGACACGTCATCTGTTGCTAATGGTTGATGTTAAATAGCTGTTTGTAGGGAATGAAGTCTGGCCAATAGTTTCAAGCAATTGTCAGAAATGTCAGACTCTTAATGTAATGCAATTGAATATAATGTAATTTAATGGCAATATTATAATGTCAGTTAGTGTAATGAATATTACAACAGAGAGTGAGTGATGAACTCTTCAGAACTCTTTAATCCATTCACAAAAGATTAAAGTCACACTCAACATTTTTGATGTAAAACTAGTGCAGAAATGAATTGCAGATTAATGTTGATAATAAGGTTGTCATTGAATTACTTGAGATCTGTGTATTTGTCGGAGGTCACAGTTTGGCTAAACCAGCTGAATTCTGCGGCCAAAGAATCAGACGGTTTTAGGTTCAAATAAAAGGATTTTTTTGTTTTTCTCACAAGAAAATAAAGCCACGGCAGTAATTCAGTAAATCAACTACATCTACCAATCCTACTTCCTGTCCTGACCTTGTTTACAGTTTAAATAGGTTTTAAAACTATTGTGAGGCTCTGCCTGTAACAGAATGGATTTTATTCTTTTTTAATGAAGTGGGCTGAATTAAGTAATGGCTGAAACTTTGTTTTCTCCCTCATGTGGCATCATATACTTTGTTGTTGGTAAGTTTTGAAACATGCATGTCTTCAGAAACGTCAGCTTTCATTTGTATTTTGTTTACTTGGGTTGTGACGTGCACTTATCTAACAATCAGAAAGTATGAAAGACAATGAAAAACAGAAATGTCTGTATCTGTTACAGATGATTCTAAACGTGTGTGTGTTAGCAATACACTGATAGAACAACTCAGATCTTATACAGTATACAGTAGTTTGTTGTCTGTCATAAGATCAGAAACATCAAATGTCCAGGTCATACGTCACCCTAAAATGACAAGAAACGTACATATTTATATAACATTACATAACATTTTGCATGAAAAATTAAGCGTTTTTGCATTGTGACTATTCAGGTCTTGCCTATTACTAAAGAAAACTGCCCGTTCTGACACGTAATTAATAAACTAAACACTGCTGTGGGAACAGATGTCTACAAATACTGTACAAACAAAAAGAGATTTCTGGGATATTTTAAGTATAAATTGTCCGTGTCACTGAAGGACCTCCACAAACCGTCAATAACACACTGCATGCAAAACAAGCCGCGAGGGGAGAGTCTTGCTGCGTGCGCGTGAACGCCGTGTTCTGTGCCGCGGCGCGTGAACGCTGTGTTCTGTTCTGTGTTTGGGGAGAATTTTTCCCCAGGAGAGGGGCTGATGGAGAGGGTGGGGTAGATTATATCTTATCAACAGAATCAGAGATGAGGACATTATGCTGTGACGCACAATACAGCTCAAACCCTCATGGGCACATCTCATTTTTCAACATTGTTGTCTTTAACACCTCAGGAGGTTTGAAGTCTGAGATCAGATGAAAAACGGGGGATTTTAGGGTTCAACAATAAAAAATGTTTCAGACTTTTATAAGTAGAAAGAAATATATTTTTTAAACAGTTCATTTTTACACAAACAAAACATTTTTCATTCTTTTCTACCCATCTCCATGTTAGGTAGATAAAAACATTGTTTAATACATCAAAGGAAATGAACTGTTTACGTTTCTAAAGCATAAAAAAGTGTAAGACGCAGTGAGCGTGTAGCACTAAAACTCTCGTACTGACCCAGGGTCAGCAGCTCACCCTTATTGTTGAGTCCTAGAAAGTGAATTTTACTGCATGATTTATGATGAGCTGCATCTGCCGCTGTTGAGTTAATAACTAAATGGGTTGTAGATCTGCAGTTGTGTGTGGTGTGAACTGAAAGATGCGTTGCGTTCAGGATGCTGTTGTTCTGTGTCAGACGTGTCATAACATGCTGTGGAATGTTGCTGCTTGCAGCCGCATGTGCTGTGATACACACACACTCTCATCTAAACACTCCATCTGTGTGTGAAAGAGCCACATTTCACTTCTTCAGAGACCTCAGTGACCTTACCAAACATCTCCAGACAGTGTTACTCATTGTGTTACTGTATTACATTTATATCTGAAAGTAGAAAGATGTGTTTTCTTTTTGAAATATCGAAACATTTCTACATTTTCTTTTACAAACCAACTGTAGTACTTCAGCTGAGCCCAGACAGACCAAAGTCGCTCCTCAGGCTTGTCAATCTGACAAAAATGTGTTTGGCTGCTGCTGTGTCTTAAACTGAGTTATTAATTCTCTTTTTATCTTTGGCTGTTACATCACAAAATAGACTCAGAGAGAATCCAGTGAAATATCAGGAGTAATATGTGAATCTTCTCTGTTTCATCTGCATGTCCTGTTGAATCTGCTGAAGATGATGAACCAGCAGCTCCAGTGTAAGAAGAATGATTCAAACTCCACGTTTGTTCAACCAGAACTAAGACTGTAACAATGCTTGAGACTGTTGTAAATGTTTGTCTTCTAGAAAAACAAACTCGACCAACAACCACAAAGACAAAAACGTGCGACAGCGGAACATGAACTGAGCTGACAGACCAACGCAGATGCTGAAGGTTTGATCCATGTATCATTCAGTGAATCGGTCCAAACGTAGATCCTTCCAAATAAAAGGCAACACCAGAAACACAATCGCTGACTCCCTCCTGTTTCGTGTTTCCAGATGACCAACTGCATATCCTGACCATACGGACGAATCCAAGGAGATGAGCCACTCCAGGTGACTTTCAGTATCCTGCCTCACGCGGTGAACAAAACCACAAACAAATGAACAATAAAGACTGTCTTGCGTTTGACACTGTGTGTGAATGTGTGCCTCTGACCGAATCTTTCGGAAGGTAAGAAAGATTCGTTTCACGTGTTGTCCCATTTCTCGTTTCTCATGCCCTCCTGCTGCACTCATTTCCTTTTCATATCACATGTCGTCTGGAACGCATGCAATAATCCAATAAGATTCAATGATTGTTTTTCTATCGTTACTTATTACTTTGTGACGTTGCATCCAAAATAACGTGTGTGTGTGTTTGAGGAGTGTGTGTGTTTTTAAAGAAATTTAAATGGATAAAAAAGTGAAGTCATCAGATTTTTGTATCGTACAATAAAAGTAAATACTAAAGGAGGTGTTTTGTCTTGAACTGGAATGCAGGACCCTTGTCATGAATGGCAGAACAGTATTTCATCAAAAGAGCTGATATTGTATTCAATGAAATGAATAATTGTAACATTTATTTTCTAGAGGTATTTAGACGTTGTGTACATGTGGTGCCGTGTTCCAATATTATGATCATAGCATCTGTAAAAAGGAAAAGAATATATCTTTTTTTAACTTTGATGTCATGTTTCTTTTTAGAGGAAAGATGATTATTGTGCAGCATGGCTATAATCCTATGCAATATGTATTCATATAGAGCTACAGAGAATTGTAAGGTGGGGTGGGCTTGTTTAATTGCAGAGATTATAAAGCTTTAAAGGGACAGGAACAGTTGAAATGCACTGCTGTAGTTGCATGACTACTTCTGAATAAGTGTGTTACCATGACATTGGACCAACATATAGGGGAAGAAATGGGTGGAGCTAAAGCCATTACAAAATATGTGAAACCAATTGTTTCCTTTTTTAAAATAAAGATTCTGAAACAGAATGTAAAGTGTTTCTGTGTTGTTCTCTTGTATGACAGGCTGTTGTATGTTTAGACGCTAGTGTACAACACTTGATATTTCTGCAGTAGAAATACCCAGATGACCTACTTTTGTTTAAATGGACAGCATGCAACAGAGCACATACCACTGCATACTACATCCCATAATGCAATGCACTTGACCTTCCTTTTCTCTGACAGATGAACCTGAAGTAATATTAGCTGCTATTTTTAACGCTCTGCAGTGAGTCTGCGCACACACACACTATTTGTATTATTAATAACACACACGTGGTATTTATTGTTCTCTCTTCTAAATCCAAATGTTGAACAGTGTATGAAAAGGGTCATTTATGTCATTTCAATGAAACAAGAAATGTGATGGACACCATCTTCAGTCGTGGGTGTGATCGTAGAATTCACCTCATTCTTGAACGATCTTGAATGTTGTAAACTTCTAAAAAGCAGCAGGGCAGAGTCCAGCAGTCAGAGACGCAGTAGTGCCTCCAGGCCTCTGGGGGCAGTGTGGGGACAGATCACGCTCACCTAGTGAAGAAGTACTGACAACATACTGTCATGACATCTCAGAGGTCACATTAACATGCCACTGGTTACAGTGTGTGATTCGGTAAATCGACACCAGAATACAAACAGATCCATTCATTACAGTGTGGGACTCCACCAGTCGATCGATACCCTCGTTACTAACTGAACAACCTCCTGCCATCCACTCACTCCAGCTGTCATTTTTTACATTTCCTTTGTGTTTCTGTGTTGAAAATATTATTTTGAGCCTCAAGTCATCGTATGTACATTTTAGATGCACAAATAAAACTGAAACTGGTGGTGGGATTGGTTTAGTCCCTACGTAATATCATTATGTGGCAACAATGCCACCTGATGGACAAACCATCCCAATTAAAACCCATAACTGCCCCGTTTTACCATGTGATTAACCGATTCATTTTCTTAATGTTATTTGCACTGATAATTCATACACAATAAAACCAGACACATTTATTAATAACGTTTAAAGAATCCATTTTAATTTCAAAATGTTTCAAAGTATCATATATTTGGCAGTTAGTTTGTATATGACAAAAGATGACAATAAAATGACACTTTTCTCACACTAGAGAGAGAGGGAGAGAGAGGGAGAGATCTGTAGGAGTGATCTTTATGTACATAAAGAGGAAACACACATTATTATCATTATCAAACACGTGACATTAGCAAAGCAGAATAAAACGTCATGTTTCTTAAGTGCATACATTCAAGTTATACATACTTAAAATCACTAAGTACCAACTTAAATTCAACTTAAAAGTTACTGTGAAGAAAAGCAAATGTAAATGTTTGTAACAGTCTGCTGGTTATGTATATTAATCTGCTTGCTATCAGTAAAAAAATGCACCAATTAACTGCATCTTTAATAATTAATATAATTATCCATAATGAACATGTTTTTTGTTGTTGTACTCGTTGAGGCGTCAAATACTGAATAGATATTTCCCAAAAAACTGTGGACAAGGCGTTTTATTTCTGGCTGCTATTACAGGAACCAGTCAGAGGGAGGCGCCACTAACACGACAAACTCCGTCTTTAATGTTTGATTCTGAAAGAACAAACCTCGTTTCTTCCAAGACATTTATTTTAATTAATCATGAATCCTACTTGACTTTGTAAGTACAGTAAGTGCAGTAACAGAGAAAATGGCATGTTTCTGTGAAAGCTCAACCTCTCATAGGATCTGTTACATAAACATTCAAGTTTATCTCTTAAACGACAAAAAATCATTTAAAAGAGATTTTTCTTCTTTGCAGAAAAGAGGATGAGATTAAAATGATTATTTTTGTATGTAAAACTGCCTGCTGTTATTCTCTGCGCTTGTTCACTGATTTATTGGGCAAGAGTTTGCTGCTTAGCCCCCCACTCACAAACAGTACAATTCACACTTTCCTGACACTTAAAAACTGTCTTGAGGAACATCTGATGAACTCACCAAATCTGCAGCTTTAAATTAAATCTGCTCCTTTACTCCATCAGGCTGAAGGATGTAATCTGTAAACTTGTTCGTGTATACGTACAGAAAATCTTGTTTGGGCTGATCAAACATGTATCATGACTCAAGGCAGCAGTTTCAATATCATCTAATGCTGTGCCCCAGACTTGCCTTGTTTGCATTAAAGCATTAAATGTGTCTCCAAAATGAACTCGCACTCTGAAGAGCCGTGACGACTACATCCATGAGTCCACGATTATTAGAGGCACTCAGCCTGGCAGCACTGCAGTCCTAGCAATCCATACGGAAGAGCGGCAGGCCCAGCCGGAGACCAATGGGATTACGCTGCTCTTCTGCAAGGAAAACAGTCAAGCTCTTATGATGGTGGGCACTGTAGGATGCTGACCCTGCATTTACAGACTGATGGGAGTGTTAATGGGTTATATAATACTGTTTTTATAACAGACAGCATAACAAATAAGTGTTATTTGACTCACTAGAAAAAAGCATTTAACAAAATAATAGCAGTTTTACTAGCAGAAATTCAAAGTGAAAGTCTGTAGAAATCAGCATTAAATTCTCTTTATATGTAGAACATTATCATTTTTCACATTTTGAATGACAAATTTAACATTCACAACCATGTAAGATTTCTGAAGGGATAATTCTACCTGAACATATGGGACAGAAATTAAAGTGTTGAGGTTATAATATGAATGCAGAGAAGATTCTGGGTACAGTCATTTTGTTTCATCTAACCCAGAAAGTTTGTCACACAATGAACTTTGTCTACCAGCTCACTGATTTAAAGTTTAGACTCAGCTTAAGTCATGTCATGAACTTCTGTGTTATGCTAAAACCTAAAACTTTCCAATAAATTCTGCTCATTATGTGTCATTTTATCAGAAACAGATACTACAAACTTCAGACTCCAGGCAAAATAAATCTACAGTAAAAAAAACTTTTCTGGTGTAAAGACATGGACGTTCATGTCGATATTAAAGCTCTGTTTCAAACAGCTCCCCTCCAAGACAACAGTGTAACAGGAATGCACCCTCATAAGTGACCGCTGTGTCACACAAGCAGCAGCTCACACACTGTGAGGGTCACAAAGGTCAGAGGTCTGAGCCTGCATGCAGCACCGAAAGAGCACATTTATCCACTCTGCACAGATGCTCTGAGGTGACAGCCAGTAGTCATTAGACAGTCATCAGATTTCCACAAAGCTTCTAACTGCAGTATCTGAATGTCTTCTGAAGACCAGAGAAACACACTGATTTCTTATTTATTTATTATTACCAAACAGAGCAATGAAAAGGAAAGACGTGACAACACACACTGTCACATACCCGTGTGTGCGACACAAACGCCAAATACTCGGTACAAGTATCAGGAACAAACAGCAAGAAAAACAACAGCATTAATTAAACTGCACTTCATCCCCAGCCTATATATAACACACAGAATGAATCAATGAAGAGTTAAGCTACAGAATCACGAGGGACGGCCGGCACTAACAAACACCAATCAGATACAGACGATGAGGTCACACCTCCACACTGAATGAAAGCAAACTAAGAGAATTTACTCAGCGAGGAGCAGGAAAGCAGAGGATTATGGGATAGATTTCAATGTGTCTTTCATCCTGTGTTCTCAGTTCCCCTGTCACCTGTGCTGCCTATTTATAACCTGTAACCATGACAACAGCTGTACTGCTTTAGAAATAAGAGAATCTTTGAGTTTCACCTCTGAACGCGTTTATCTTCAAGACAGAAAACATCAGAATAAAACAAATCAGAATGTCACGTGATATCTGGACTTTGAAAAGCTGCCATGAAATGACAAAACGGAGAAACTCGCAGAGAAGCAAGAGAAGACAGAGGATATAAAAACACACCATCAAACTGAATCTCATTACAAACACTTGAGCACTGTCCAACTAATATGAATAAAGTGAAGAAGTCAGTCACTATATGATTAGCATCATCCTGTTATAATAAATAAAGACTCTCTCTGCATGTTTCACAGGAGTGCGGCTCTTTTCATGTTAGCTCAACACAAAGAGAATTCTCCTAATGTAACTGTATGAACGATCATAAAGGAACAGATCTGTAACTTCACTCACCTGCTGATGCTAACAAGTGTTTAGCTGACAATGAGCTAAAGCCAAAGGTTTGATTTTTCCAAACTTTCTCCACTCACGGATACTTTATTTGGATATAATCCAGTCCTCCTGACCAAGGCCCAGTGCATGGTGGGTAACCTTCACCTTTTCAAAACATGAATCCATGCAACTACTATTTAATGTTTCTAAATAAATAGCAGGATCAGAGCAGTTGGGACTTTTCAGGAAAGATAAAAAATGATCTCAAATGCCACAAGACAAATTAAACAGGTTCATGCTTCAGTTTAAATGTATAATCTTTTTTTAACATTGTTTGCAAATCTATAAGTACAATCATTTTAAAAACTACCTTTTAAGTCACATGATGAGTCTAAATTTGATTCTGTAACAGACACTTTGCCTTAATACAAGCACCAGTAATAGTAACAGTTTGTCATGCAAACATCTGTATTACTGTGTCAATGAAAAACTCACTTCACCGAAGATCAGCTCTTCTAACCTGCTGATCTGAGCTCTGTGGAACTGCTGCACTGAGAAGCATCTGAGACGCAGTGACACGTCGATCTTTCAGCTTCAGAAAGTCTTCACTTCATATCTTTCTCCTCTAAACATCCATCATTTATCACCTGCAGATAAGACTGGCGATTTAGTTCCAGCATTGTCTGCAGGATAAATTAAAAACAGAACAGTGCTCTGAAAACAAAACTTTATACCAGCACACAAGTTTAGAGAGGCATCTGTCAGCCTGCGGCTACCAGGAGAAACACGCCCCATAAATCCAGGAAAGCGAGTCTGTTTTTATGTGTTTTCCTGAAGCCTCTCTCCACACACTCGTCCTACAGTAATGCTGCAGAAGCAAATAAAAGTGTAACTTCTGTACCAGCTCCAAAACCAACAATTCTGTCATTATTACTTTCATCTTGTTCCGAAACTCCTGACTGTCCATCTGCAGTAAACAGAAGAGATGCTGTTCAATGTGTATAATGGAGAACAGAGCACTCAAATACAACACAGTGAAAGTATTTTTATATGATACGTGCTGTTGGTCGAGGTCTTCTGAGGCCACAGGACATGAAAAAAAAATGTACCGGTTCAGCTCCTGTTTCACGAAAGTTCTTTGTAGATAAATTCTTTAGATTATGAAAATGGCTCTTTTTTAACCTTTGAACAAAAAATGGGTCTTCTTTGGTATCGCTGTGAAGAACCTTTTAAGAACCTTCGTTTGTAAGAGTGTAGTCTGCTAATAACATTGTCCCACCATGTATTTAAAATCTCATTTGATTAAGTTGGGTTTGACATTAACAATGAAACGCAGGAATCAATGACATTTAACACTGTTGACATCACACCTGGAACAGAACATTGTGATGTCATTTAAATGAAACATGAGATTCAAAACTACAGCAGATTTTAAAACAACAACCTAACATACTGTATAAATTGCAGTTTAACAATTACTGAATGTTGATCTTTTGATAAACTAAGCCAAAAAAATAATCAAATCAGAAATCTGGAAACCAGATTCTCCTGTCTTCTGAGAGGGAACATCTGCTTTGAGGTTAGACAAAGACAACAGCATTAATCTGACTTCATTAGCCAATCTCACCGTGTTTAATGACCAAACTAACTACAAACCAAACAGCTCTGCGCACGCACACGCACACACACACACACACACACACACACACACACACACACACACACACACACACACACACACACACACACACACACACACACACACACACACACACACACACACACACACACACACACACACACACACTTAAACCTCATTCAGAAGACCTGCAGCCTAAAGTCAGATCAAGAGGTTTCAGTTCAGCCTTCTGGAGAACATCTATGCTGCTCTTCTCACCTGGCTCTCAAAACTCAATACTTAAATAATTGATTCTTTGTCAGAAACACTTGATTTTATTAATGTTCATTCAACGTTAGAACACGTTTCCGGAGGCTAGAACTGTTGGACTGCAGTAAAAGTGAACTGTGAGTCCTTCAGGATCAGTCATACAGATGACAACAACAAAACAGAAAACCCACCAATGCTGGAATCTTTTCATTTCAGCTATAATTGAGTTTTTGCCCGGCAGAGATCCACATTATTCCCAATGAAGGGCCTCAGCTGCTTCAATTAATAAGCAATTACAAATCGAATAAAGCAAAAAACGTGTTAAAAATGAAAGTCGGCACATCTGTGTTGTGATACAAGCAGATCCGTGTTAAAACTGCAAACACATGCAGTTTGCAAAAATTCAGCAAAAACACCTCACACTACATCACTCACTGCAGGCAGCTGCTATTCACACATATGAAGGTGAGAGAGAAACTGGACAGAAAGGAGCTTTTATAGACATCATTACAGGCACGGAAAACAAAACCACAAATCACTTAGGTGGGTTTATTCTGTCTAATTGGACGGGTCTTGGCCAGCAAAAACTGTAGTGAAGAACACTACTTTGATTTCCTGACCAGAAATACAGATAAGAGCAGTAAACACAGAACAAGCTACTCTGACACTACAGTCTGTCAGACTACAGTGTTCTCATACTCTTACCCAACTTTAACAAGTAAAGGATATAGAGTATGTCTATACTTCCTGTCAGAGAGCACTGAAGTATCACACCTGTATCACACCTGCATCACATCAAAAAAACAATGCATATAGCACTGGGCATGTGAGCTGTCATTCAAAGTGTGTGGAAGTGAAAGATCTCCACGGATCATGTGTCTGAACTCCAGAAACATTCAGAGGGAAAGAGACATGAGTTACACCATCAATGAAATCCATCAATCCTCACCTCTCCATCTCACATTCTTCAGTCCTGCTTTCACACACCTCATCAACTACAAGAAACACGTAATATTCAAACATTGAATCATTCCAGCACTGCACAAACTATTATAAGGATTTTCTTCCTCTTCAGATATCTAATCATCTGAATGAAGAGTCAGAGTGAGGCAGCGCTGGCAAGAGATGTAAAATGACTCTGAAAATGACCAACAATTGCCTTTAAATTATAGCCTGTTTCATCCATTTGATGAGATAAGAGTCATTTTGTGAGCGGTGAGGAGAAATGACAGCGAGTGTGTGTTAAGGGCAGATTAAAGGGGCTGTCTGATGATTGTAGAGCAGGAGACACAATCTCATGGCGTTTTAGAACAAAGTGAGAGTATGTTAACGATTACAAATCATTTAGACGTGGGACCACGGTGTTGTCAGAGTCCCTCACACTCTACAACTTCACGACAGTATAAATGATCAAAACAAACACACACAGCAGTCCATGATTCATATCTGGCAGGTTCAAAGGTCAAGTAACTGAGTCTCCTGTCAGAGTCAATACAGCAATAAAAGAGCCTTATGCTGCAGTTTTACTCTGTCCTTCATCAGCCTTTACAAACTGCGGCTTCACAGAAATGCAGCTAATTGTGTTCCTGTAAAAAGTGTTCGATGGGCTCAATTCCCAAGGAATACATGTCAAATAATATGTATTCACCCTCAGAAATTCAAAGCAACTCAAAGTGCATTCAGACTATCCATCTAACAGTATATGAATGAGTTCAGTCACCAGCCCCAGATGAACTACAGGAACACAAAAAACAATCAATTTACTTTCTGTTGATTTCAATGTTTCTCATAAATCACATGCTGCACCTTTAAGCATGTTGTTTTGGCTCCACTAGTGTTGCAATAGTTGATTCTGCTGGGATATGAAAATTATATTAAGACGGAAAAAATAGACATACTTCAGCTGTACTAGAACAGAACAGCAAATGAGATGTTTCTGGCTGGTTCTTATGGTGAACTCTGTCCCCTCCGTCTCTCATTTCTGCATTCAGAAATCAATCTGTCTCCACTGTGGCTGTGACTTGTGTGGCTCTTCAACCGAATATGCAGTAAACAGCAGCGATCAGAGCTTTTGTCTTGATCAGCTTTCAGTGAGGCTGACATTATGAAGATCTGTGTTACTTCATATGCCTCTCACACTTTATTGCTGGAAATGAGGGCGCTCAAAAGAGAACAAAAGACCCGTGGAGGTCATTGCTTGATGTGATATTTCCCTCTGATAACTCTTTTCTATGCTATTACAATGCTGTCATTACACACAGTGTAACCAGAACAGAAAGACATAAAACACATAGTTTCCTACAGTTTTAAAGGAACAGTTCACATAAATGAAAAATCAGGCTTTATTTACATGTAAGTATTTATTAAGGCACATTTAAGAATATTCAGCATCTATACATTTATATTTACATTTAGGCATTTAGCAGGTGCTTTTATCCAAAAACAAAGAAGACAATAAAAAGTAAGAAAAATCTATAGTAACCATTCATTAAGAGCATTATAAAAATTACACAGAAAAATAAATAAAAGCAGTCATACAGTTTGTGCTTTTATTCAGTGTATTCTGAAGCCCTTCAATAGAAGGGTTTGGTTCAGGTTTGGGCCAAATCTTTCAGACTTTGGAAGATTGTGGAAGTAAATGTTCAACAACCTTTCTGACATAATGATTAATTTTAAACTTAGCAATTAAGATGACAAATGTGACTAAACACACAAAATATTCATTTATTAAGAAACAACAGACCATTAATATCCAACCATTTAACACGCTGTTATTGTAGTACAGAGCAGAAACGTGTGGATTATTTCTGTATTGTGAGATCACAGTTTCATGTTTACTGCTTCACTGCTCGACTCTCTTAAACAAACCATTTCAAACAACACACTTCCCTAAATAAATGCTGCCTAATAAGTGCATATCTCAAAAGTCTGCTTTTCTCTTTCAGTGAGCAGAACAGCTTGATAATATAAGAGCTTTGTGCTGTGTGTGTGGAGGACTCAAATCATTCCCATGTACATTACAGCCTTAATGTTTGCCTTCCAAACAAAGAGGAAAAATTCCATTTAAAAACTAACTATTAAAAACTAAGCTTACTTTTAAGATCATAAAGATTTGTAATTATTAATACTTTCCTTATAATAAAGCACATTTTCTCATGACATTCTGTTACTGTAATCAAAAACTCCCATCATGAGAATGTTTCATGAAAGTTTATGATTTAGGGTTGGAGGTTTATCACATTATTACCAGTATAAGCAATAGTGATCATGGATCCTGAAATACAGTATTTAAAATGACCCTAAAATGTGTCTGAACACTTAAGTTTGTGCATGTTTTTCTTAAGAAAACCTTATTTAAAACAAAGAATGCAATGCTTTGATATTCTGTTATCTAAAGTAACGACATCATCCACATTATGTTGATGGTCACTGTCTGTACAGTTCATGTTCAGACTGATGTCTAATGCTGATCATCAGTAAATAAAGAAACTCTGTTTCAACACAGTTATGCACATGGAGCTGGCTGTACTCATTCATGCTCTATATCAATCACTAAATACACTTCAAATATTCATCTTTTCTTTCATATATACAAATATATAGTCACATATGGAGTAGTATAGATTACTTTTATGATGCTTCAGAATCTCTGGCACTATTCACTGCCATTTTAAAGCTGGGAAGAGGTAGGATATTATTTCATATAAGTGCAGTTGTGTTCGGCTGAAAGAAAGTCATACACACCTACAGTAGGATGAGCTGAGAGTCATTTATAAGCTTTAGAAGCAGAATTCCTGCAGCAGTTTAAACGCGTTTCCTCACGTTTTTCCTCCTTTAAGTCACGTGCAGAGTCTGACTTTCCCTGGAATGACTTTCAGGAGCAGAACTCTGAATAATGGACGAGACAGAGAAAGACAGAGTGAGAGAGACAGAGACAGACAGACAGACATTAACAGAACATAACAAATGCTACTGATAATTAAACTGCAAAATATTCAAATATGAACATATATAAATAATATTCTTATAAATTGTATAAGAATGATATAAAAGTGAACATTTTAAAATATTTATTTTATTTTATTGCTGTATTTTCTGTACTAAGAGATTTTATGAGGACTGTCAACTTTTGCGAGATGAATCATGTTCTCATGTATAAGACACTTTAGATAAAAGCGACTGCTAAATGAATAAATGTAAATGAATATGATTTTTGACTTTTTGCAGAAAACTCTAAAAAAGAAATTATTAGAATGGCTTGAAACGGATGTTGCTTTATCACAGTAAAGTTAGAAACACTTTCGTCTCATACTACAAATAACAAAAAACTATTTTCTTGAAAGACGTATGCTTAATGTTCTTCATCCAACAAATTATAAACCTGCCGGGAGCAGAACCAACATGAACAGAGGGATAAATAATAAGACAATAACACCATTTACAATATCAGAGAACAAACATTCACCCATCAAAGTACACTCAATCATGAACTACTGATCAAATCAAACACACTCTAAAAAATATTGTGTAGACCAAACAAAAAAAATTAACGCAACAGTTTGCATCAATATATTTGATGTTACGACAACTTTGAATAATATTAAGTTCAGCCAACAAACTATATTGAGTTAGACAAATGACCTTTTCCTCTTCAGAGGTTTTTTTATATACCATAAACTCAATTTTTCAAGTTTTTTAAATTTTAAGTTGTTCCAACTTGGTATTTTACATACATTTTAAAATAAATTCAGTGTAATGTATGTAATTACCATAATTAATGAATGAATCATTAATTCATGTTTTTGTTCATTTGTTCAGTTGTTTGTGGGAAATGAATTCTTTCAACAACAACAATTTTGTTAGTTAACTTTTTATTTTAAACTGCAGTTTCAAAAATTGAATTTCAAAATTTTGCACAAATAAACATTTAAAAACATTTGTATGCATATTGAGTTA
>JAZGTK010008134.1:0-11555 GCA_036877625.1 Ambastaia sidthimunki
CATCACACCATGACCTTTAAAATGATACTAAACATGGAAATGAAATCTTGATAACATCACAAGTTATACATAACATGCTCAGTAAATGTCCTGTGATCAGAACTTAGGGATAGGTATACAGAGGGGGGAAGAAAAGAGATTGGAAAGGGGTCAACCTGTGGTCACCCCCTGGGTATCTACACCTGATAAACTTTAGTGTTTTATGATGCATTCCTGCAGACAAACTGGTGCCAACTGCCTTACAGATGCAACCCTGGTTCCGCTAAGACTCCAGTGCATCAGCATATTAAACTACGTAGATGACTGGCTGGTCATGGCCAGCTCTCAAGAGGTAGCTGCACAGGAAGAGCTGAGACTCAAGCGTTCAGATAGACTGATATCTGACAGTCCTCCTGATTCAGAGGCAGTTAGGACTCATAGTGGCAGCAGCCAATGTGATTCCACTGGCTTTGCTGCACATGAGACATTTTAAGTTCTGGCAGAAATTAAATGAGTTTCATCCCAAAATCTACCCGCTAAGGGTGATATTGAGGGCTTCGTACCCTTTCTATGTGGCCCTTTCTATGTGACCCTGGGTCCTACTTTAGGAGTGTTATGCCATTGTAGGATTCTTTCCACAATGCTTTCCTCAAGGGCTGAGGTGTGGTTCTCAATGACCGCCAAATCCGTGGTCAGTGGGAGGACCCACATGAACTGCTTGAAAATAAGGGCAATGTTTCTGGCTCTGAAGCACTTCCTGCCACACCTCAGGGGCCAAAGTCCTAGTCTGTACGGACAACATCACAGTGGTCTCGTATTTGGACTGCGTTTGTGCGCCCTGTTCGAGCTGGCACAGCAGATTCTTCTTTGGGCAGAGACCAGGCTGCTCTTTGTCAGAGTGATGTACGTCCCAAGACATGCAAATCTGTGAGAAGATATCGTGTCAAGGCAGAGGCTGAGGCCCAGGGAATGGAGGCTCCATCCACAAGTGGTGGAGTCCATTTGGCAGAGGTATGGCCGAGTGGAAGTGGATTTGTTCACCTCAGAGGAGTTGACACACTGTTACCTCTGGTTCAGCATCACTCATCCAGCTCCCTTTAGGGTTGGATGCCATGGTACAGATGTGGCCAAGGCTGCATCTCTACGCATTTCCTCCGATAGCCTTGCTCCCAGGTGTCCTAGCCAGAGTTCACCAGGATCAAGTTCGACTGCTTCTAGTAGTGCTGTTCTGGCCAACATGGATCTGGTTCTCAGAAATAATGTCTCTCCTGGATGAAGCTCCATGGGAGCTCCCAGTCTAGAGGGACTTTCTTTTTCAGGCTCAGGGGTCAATCTTTCACCCCCGACCAGAGATCTGGAAACTGTGGGTTTGGCCCCTGGGGGGAAATAGCTTCTAAATTCTGGTCTGTCAACTGAGGTTGTAAGACCATTCTGAGTTCCAGAGCACCATCCACTAGGAGACTGTATGCCCCTGAAGTGGCAGCTCTTTGTGTTGTGGTGTGTGTGACACCATATTGATACGGTTCACTGCCCTGTTGGTTTAATGCTGGAGTTTCTTCAAGTTTATGTGGTCGCCGTGTCTGCTAGCCACAAACCTGTCAATGGAGCCTCTATTGGGAGACACCCTCTGGTGTCTCGTTTTCTGCATTGTCTCAGACAGCTGATGGCTCCCTTCTTGGGTTATTACTGTTGGTATAAGAAGTTTATCTTTGGCTCTTTCTGCACACATTTATTACATTTTATAGTTTACACTTAAATACAACTCCAGGCACTCAGATCATCCTGGATTAACAAGTCTAACTCCTGATGCTCTTGTGCCTATGTTCACAGCATCTAGGGGCAGGCCTTCCCTCACTGTGGCGTAGGGGTTATTTCTTCCCTATAGTGTCAAGCAAGACACAGCGGCAAGTTTCCTCTAAAAGGAACGTTTCAGGTTATGTATGTAACCTCATTCCCTGAGACAGGAAATGAGACACTGCATTGCTTCATCATACTTCAGTCTCCCCTTCACAGTCTTTCTTTAGACTTAAGCTGATGACGTATTTTGCAGGTGCCTTTTAAAGGCATTGTGATGCAAGGTCACATGACCTTGAACTTGCCCATAAATAGGCTTGGTTTTATACATGTTTAGACTTGGGTGACCTGAAGCGTCAACCATGCGCATCAACCATGCGCAACTACATGTTCCCTGTTTCACATATGTAACCTGAGACCTGAGACCATTCATTTTGCTTCACGCTTGAACCCCTAAAAAACCCATGTCATGACCCTTTAAAAGATTAGTTCACCCCAGAAGGAAAATTTTCCTTCTTTTTAATTTACTCACCCTAATACTATCCCAGTATATTATCTTCTTTCTTTAGCCTGAAGAAAGGCTCTTTCTTAATCTGATTAAATATTATCTTCGCTCTTCCTGTTGTGGCTAAACTGCAGTCTCTAAGTTCTTGCAGTTAGTTGATAATAAAGAAAGCTCTCGGAGTCAGAAGTCCCAGGTCTCAGAAGATGTCGTTTATTGCAACAAGGAGATGTCAGCTGCTTATCTGATCTTACAGTGGTTAAATTTATCATCATTGTCCAATGGAGATTTGCCATATACATTTTTATTTTTACTCCTCCTTTGATGTTTCATCTCAAATATTGTTCATTGTTTATTACTTTGATATTTAAGAGTGGGGAGTCCCACTTGTCATATCTTTTGAAACATATTAGTTCCATGCATATATGCATGACTTCCACCGTTTGTTATCATGACTTGTTTACCTATAATGGTACTTTCCACATATTTGTTTTGTATTTTTCTAATACTATTTTTGATGTACACCTGTTCTTTTACACGTAGGCCCTCTTAGTACATGGTCTTTTTGCACGTAGGCCTTCTCATCATTCTGAGGCCTAGTATAAAGTTCAATAAATTTCTCCAATACATCCCCCCTTTGGGGCTTAAGAAGCCCCAGACCTACTACCCTCTTCCCAGAGCATGACTCCATGGACCAGACTTTTCTTTATGCTAACAAAGTCCACCAATTATGGGGACCAGCCTTCTTTATTAACTCACTTCCCCATGTAGACAAGCTCTGGAGGAGACTGGAACTGCTCTTTTAATGGCTAGAGTGGAGTAAAAGATTCCCTTCTCCCTAACTAAAACATTCTCAGGGGTACTTTGCAATGAAACCTTATTACAAACATTTTGCTAACACTTTTCTCAGTGGATTAGTATACTTCAGTGATCATGCCATATTATATAAGTGATTGTACTACACAGTAACAAAGATTATATCATATAATGACTGTAACGATTGCTCACACACAGGCAGATCCAAATGCAGCATTTATTAAACAGACTCAAGCAAAAACGTAAACAATTTCAAGCAAAAGGGTCAGGGCAGGCAGCAAACAACAAGGGAAATCCAAGAACAAAGCAGGGGTCAAAAGGCAGGCAGCAAACAATCAACAACAAGAAGGCAGTCCAAAAACACAAACCAGGAAACCAGAAACCACAGGAGAGAATGCTCAGAGACGTTAGCCAGGGCAAAACGAGACTTCGCCCCGAGCAGCAGCACAGGTAAGTTTATATATAGTCTTTAATGAGCATAATGGCCGCCACCTGTGGGTAATGTAGTTTGTGACAGAGCCCCCCCAATGAACGGCTCCCGATGTGAGCAGGATCCTGGAGCGGGACCGAAGAAAAGAAATCCCCGGCAAGGACGAAGATCTGGAGGGCCAGAGCGGAGTGGGGCTCACCGGCGACTGAAGCAGAGGCCTGGATCTGGAGGGACTCGGTGGAGCCGGTGCAACGAAGGACGAAGGTGGAGTCGGAGGGACAGAGGAGTCGGACCAAGCCGGTGGGATGGCGGGACGAGGTTAAGCCGGAGGAGCAGAATCCAGAGGCGCGGGAAGGTCGACAGCAGACCGGAGCGGAGCACGGAGGACGAAGGAACCTGGTGGAGCTGGCGGAGTGATGGGACAGGGTGGAGACAAGGGAGCTAGGTGGCTGAGCGAAGCGGCAGGGTCCACGGGCTGAGGCAGAGACCAGGATTCTCGGATTGGAGGGGAAGCAGAGGGATCCTCCGGCCGCGGCTCCGATCTAGTGATGCTTGGTTGGCCTCAGCTTCAGGAACCTATGAAACGGGCTCGGGCACTGGGACCTCTGGAAAGGGCTCGGGCACTGGGACCTCCGGAACGGGCTCGGGCACTGGGACCGGGAGCTGCGCAGAACCATGAGGGCGTCAAAGGCGGCGTTGGACTCCTGCGAGGCCTGCCTGAGTGCCTCCATCATGGCCAGTAAATGGTTCATATGCTCTGGGTCGAAAAATGGGCCTGGAGCTTAAGCAGGTGGGTTCTCAGGCCACGGTGAGAAAGCTGCTGGATCTTGTGATGGCGAAGCCTTCTGTAACGATTGCTCACACACAGGGAGATCCAAATGCAGCATTTTATTAAACAGACTTAGAGTAAAACAGACATAACATTTCATTTTTATAAAGTGATAATAGTGAACTTATTGAGTGTGCAGGTATATTAATATTATAAATAATAATGAAATAATAAATAAAAACAAAATCAGGAAGGGGATTTATGCCAAAATAAACAAAACTCCCACTATCTAACTGCCTACTCTACCCATTGTTCTAATATTACTAGCTAAGTTTGTTACCCAAAATAAAATACATTTTGTACCTAACTCCCTCTCTTATGCAAAACATCATCAAAGTTGTTGGTACAGAAATAAAAATGGCACCCCTTCCATCATGTAACAAAATTACAGAAATTCGTCCAGTTCATCCAATTCTGGACCAATGGTATACACTCTAGTTGGTGTGTATCCAACATCAATCCCAGTGTGTCTTATAGACACATTCACCATCTGTTTGGCTGCAGCACTCGCAATCATTGATCCGAGGAAAGGCATAACACAACAAAACAGCAATACAAAAATTCCAATTGCTATTGCTATCAAAATTCATGTGGTACACTTCTTGGTTGGCCCATTTAATCTATTATTACATTTGGGTCTGGTTTATATGCTCGTCTCACTCCATGTCGACATAGTCTAATACCAAATATTTAAAGGGTCCTTCTGGTACTGGACTTGTACTTAAGGACGTTACTGTTCCTTCTCTTACATTATTTTGTGCACAAAGCTTACATTCACTTAAGAATTCATAAACTCTTTGTTGTAAATAGGGTGGCCAAAATTTCTGCTTTTTTTTTAATACCTCCCCTCTTGCGCAATGGTCAATAATCTTCAACATAATCTTTAATCCAATCTGCACTAAATCCTTTCATACCCAAAAATGTCATCATCTGTTCTACAGTTTGAGTTTGTTGGGCTTTGCTGATGCCCTCCAATTGACTTATTTGGGGATATTGCCTTTGTTTTATGTACAATAATTTGTCCCAAGTATTCTACCTGTGGTAAGCAATATTGCAGTTTTTCTCTTGAGGCTTTGTGGCCGCCTTCTGCCATTTCTGCAATCATTTTTGGCATTCCTATCATCTTAGTAGAGCACTTAATTTTAAGATGTGTCATATCAGCTGTTTGAAATATAAGAGGATTTTCTGTGGCTTCCCACTTTCTTCCTTTTGCATGCAACATCATTGACCCTACATTTCTTGATTGACAACCTTCATTTAAGTATAAAGTAACATGTGGGGTTGAGTCCTCTACTTTAAACCATATTTGAATGACACATCTTAAAATTATGCGCTCTACCAAGATGATAGGATACCAAGATGATAATCACATTTTTCAGTTTGCAAACCTGCTCCCTTAGGTCCTATTATAAAATACTCAGATACCAGTGGTATTTGTTTTTCCTCAAGGGCTGAGGTGTGGTTCTCAATGGTCGCCAAATCCGTGGTCAGTGGGAGGACCAATCCTTTTCTAATTGGGGGTCTCTAGAAGGATCATATTTCAGCGTGCAATGGAACTCAATTTCTGGTATCTTTGGGTTCTTGAGCTGTTTTTTTATGTACTTTCCCCATTTATCAATTGTTTTTTTCCACTTCCTGATCTATATTTTCTAACCAATATATGTTTGCCTGTGGTACTTGTGAACCCTGTTCTGCTATTATTGTAATTTGCTTAACTCCCTCGTCATCTATGTACATTCTTTCAGGGGAATACCATATGTGTAATTTCAATCTACACAGTGCATCTCTTCCTAAAAGGTTGACTGGAGTTTGTTCTAATATTAAAATGAGCATGTTTATTTCAGAGTCTTTGACTTTTATACTGACTGGAGCCATTTGAATTAGTTGCACTTGTCCCAAGAATCCTACTGTCTTGACATATTTTCCAGATTTGGGGAGGTGAGTGACATACTTTGGACATAAACATGAGAAAGTGGCTCCCGTATCAAGCATCATTGGTGTTATTTTGTTTTATATGTTAACTTGCAGCATTGGTTTTTGATCAGCATCTGAAGATAACATTGGAAGCTGATTCCTCCCTGTAGGATTCTCTGGGCAGCCCTAGTAGCCCTGTTCAGGGCCTCTCCATGGATTTACTGGCCCTGCTATGATGTTCTGGGGATTCTGCTGCCAAGGGTTACCTGCAGCATTTTGGGGCTGCTGTTGCCATGTTTGTAGTTGTTGTACTGGAGGCATCTTCTGGGGCCAGGGAGAGATTGGACAGTTATTTTTGTTGTGTCCAAGCTGGTTACATCCCCAGCATGTTCCTGGAGGAAAGTTAAGCCTCTGTTGATTGTTAAACTGTCTTCCTCTTCCTCTCCCTCGTTGTTGGAAGTTAGACTGGTTCCTGTTGCCCTGATTCTCTGACACTACATATCACAATTGGTGAATTAGGCTGCTGCGTGCCTCCTGCTGGCACAGTTGCAACCTGAGGAGCAGGTGGTGTCGATACTGGGGCTGCTGTCATCACTGGAGCCTGAAGTGGTGCCATAACTGAGGCCTGCACGGTTAACGGCTGATCCTCACCATTTTTCAACGTAGCTTGGACCTTTTTCTTTTTATTTGTCAGTTCCTCTAGCTGCAGCTGTGCCAGGCATCGTTTAAGGTCTCTTTCTTGGTTCCTTAGCTTTTGTTCACTCTTCCTGTGTTGTTCTACTGCGTGTGCCACGTGATCACAGAATTCTTTGGGTGTCTTTGAAGTCAGGCCCACCACATCTTCCACCTTTGTTTTCACTGCTGGTGGCATGGCTTCTCTCACAGAGTTTCTGAACAGTGTTATCATGACTATATCCTTTTCTGGGTCTTGTTCTAATTCCTCTTTCCATCTTCTCAGCTGCTTTTAGATATACATAGTAGGATTTTCGTTCTCACCCAACTGTTCTCCTTTCAAAAGCTTAGGATCCATTTGCATGGGGTAGTTTTCCCTTAACGTGCACCACAATGCTGAACGGTGATTGTAAAGAGAAATTGCATCCATGTTCATTCTCTCAACAGCATGTGGGAGGTTGGCTCCCTAAAGGATCTCATTTGTCTTTGTTCCTCCAACAATTCGTGCCAATTAACATCCCCAATTGCCAATATCTTCCCCATGGTCTCCGCTTCCAAGATCTTTATCCATTTTCCAGCTCCTTCATGTATATCAGGGAGTCGAGCAATAAGTCCCTCCAAGTCTTGTCCAGCCCAAGGTATATACTGTGCTTGTTGTTCTTTAATCAGTATAGGTAGTTGGGCATAATCCTTCAACAAGGGGTTTACTTGAGGTGTCACTGGTGTTAAAGGCTGTTGTGCCCACATGGGTTCAGGCTGTAGCTGCCTTGCTTGAAAGATTTGCAAAAATCCACTTGGTGTAAATTCTTCATGTCGGTGGCGGGAGAGTGTATGTTTGTCATGTTGAAATCAGGAGAGTGTTTTACTTCCATATCCGTTTCCCCCAGCCATGGATCCTTTTAAATTCACATCCTCAAGTCGAAGTGTTCCTAAGACTATCTTGTATTCTATACCTGGTCTGTCATTATGACGTCCTCCTTGTGGGCTTGTTGAACGTGCTCTTCTATGTTGTGAGTGCTTACTGGCTGCAGGGCTTAGTGTATATGCATTTCTTTCCTGCCAGCATGCTTTCTGTTCACTGACCAGGTTTTTTCTTAAGGCAGAGTTTTTGTGTGTCAGTTGTCTTATTTCCTCTTCAATCTTTTTCTCAGTCCCTTGTTGTGCTAGATGTATGTCTCTCTCCAACAAATGTAGGGCCTCACTATTTTCTGCGAAAAGCATGTCTTCTTTGTTCAACTCTGGCAGTAGTTCCTCTTCCTGCAGGAGCTCTTCTGGAATGCCCTAACCTTTATCCAATGACTGCAGTGCTGTGTTTACATGTGCTGTGGGTCTCCTGTTATGCCACTCACCATTTGTTGATGAGTATCTTTACGCATTTCTTCTCCTTTTTTTGTTGCTTTCCTTTCATTTTGAATCTTCTTCACTGGATTCACATAGGAAATTCAAATCCCCTTCTACATCCAACTGGCCTTTTACCATGGGCATTTGCGTCTTTGCTTTGTTATAAGTTGGTGCATATGGGGGTGGTTGTTCCCCTGCCTTTCCTATCTCTTTCATCCCTTCGTTTTTCTGTTGTCATGAACTACATTACCCAGAACCCTGTGCTGGGACACGCCCCCTCCAGGTGGTGGCCATTTTGTAATCACGCTCTCTATATAAACTCCCCTCTGCCATGGACTTGTTGCAAGTCTTGTTTTGCCATTCCTGGGAACATTTCTGAGCGTTTATTCACTATTGGATTATCTGTGTATTACCTTGGACTGTTTTTCGTTTTGGATTCCTTGCTGCCTGCCTCTTGACCCTTTACTGTTCACTGGATTACCTTTGTTGTTTGCTGCCTGCCCTGAACCCTTGCCTGGACTTTGATTACGTTTGTGGATATTCTGTGTCTACCCTGTTTGCTGGTGTTGACCCTTGCCTGTTTGTTTACCCTGTTGTCAATAAAAGAGCTGCAGATCCCTCGTCTCCTGAGCTTGCGTTACACCTGTCTAGCCAAACAGTTTTCAATTCCCTGTTTTCTAAACAGTTCTAACACCTCCTGCTCTTTCACTCTTTGCTGTTCCCTTTTCTTACTCTTGTCCCCTGGTTTGTGATTTTTTAATAAGGCTTTCATATCCCTACATATTGCCAAATCAAATGTTCCCTCTGCTGGCCACTTTGTTTTTAAGTTCTTAGTCCTTTTTTTCCCCACTTCTTTGAAAAGTTTCTAATCATGTCTCCGCATAGTAGATATTGTGTTATTATATGATCTACTGGTATATCTGCATCTGGTGACATCGAAGCCATTGTTATTATTAGACCAATTCTTTTTACCTCTTTACCCCCCAACCCCAGTAAGTTTTTTTTTTCTTTTTTTTCACCGGATTGGTCAGACTCGGACAACTAAAAGTATCCGACCCCTGGCTTCCTCTGGACTTTCACTGGGTTGAGGACTTAAAAGAATAAGTTAATAATCTTTGTTTTTCTTATGTATTTCAAAATTGCTCTTATTTGTACCTCAGTCAATGGCCTCAGCGTCACTTCTCCCACTTCCAGCAAATCTGACACTTCGGCCAATTGTAGTGGTTGCGTTTAAAAATCTCCCCTAAGCAGATCAATTCAAAACTCCACAGCTCATGTTCCTTAATTCTCTGCCCAATTTCTGTTATTCCTCCTGCTCCACATAAATAAGAAAGAGTGTCAGTTAATTTTATTTAACAACCCCCATTATAGTTATCGAAATTTGCAGCTCATTTTTTGGAAATGTAATAAAGTCTAATGGCTCAAACACTTTAATCAGTTCTTCTCTTTCTTTTGCATTCTGGATTCTCCTCCCTTTGCTTCCCCTCTTCCTCCTTATCTTGACTCCCACTTGGGCTTCCGCCATCTTGGGCAGTTTCCAGCTTTCTTTCTGCTACTCTGTTGCCCCCCCTTTTCTCTGTCCACATGTTGTACGTGTTCATTCTTCAGTATGGTTATGCCTGTTCTCACACAACACTGTTTCATGTGTCTTTTATACCATCAATAATTTAATTCAATTAAATTTTTATTCATATTGCACTTTTTACAACACTGTGTAACCCTGTTAAAATATATTAAGATATATTCTAAAGAATACAAGTTCAATAAATGTTCATCGTTTAATAAATCGTAATTAATTTAAAAGTTAAAACAAGAGACTGTGTTGAGATGTGTTCATATATAAAAATAAGTAAAAAGAAAATGCATGTGAGTTTTGTCAAATTATTTTATTTTTATGTCTGTAACTTTTGTGAGCGAATCACGTTCGAGGGTTGTGAAGGGGGTGGGGAGTTTCAGCAAGAGAGGGTGGTAGGCACGTACAGCCGCTGTTGCATGTGAGAAAGGTGTTCTATTTTAAATGTGACATTTATCATGATTAAGTGAAAGTGTTCGTCAAGGACTCTTTAAACAAACTTTAATGTTGATAAGAGGTAATAAGAGGCGCACACAAGCATCTGGCCAGCAACATTAGAACTGAGTATTTTGATTAGGTTTATTATTGCCGGCTATAAGTTTAATTGCTTGAGGTATATTTTATGTTAAATCGAATGTTTATTTTTTGTTTATATTTTTTAAGTAAATGTTAAAACTTTTTTTTATAAACAAGTGTGGTTACTGACTGTGTCTGACGTTTGTATAGTTTAGTAAGTGAGTATTGGTGATAAATTAAAAGTGTAATAGTTTAATACTTTAAAACATCAATAAGGTGTTTATCAGAGTTAAAGTAATTACAGAGATATTACATAACAAACTGAAATTAAATACACAGAAGGTAAGTTAAAGTAAGTTTATTAGTAGAACATTTAAATATAAAAAAGAACTCAGGTTAGCCACCTCTCATTATAGTCTTATGTGCTAGAGAGGCGCTACAATTGCATTGCTTTAGAATAGCTTTACATATAATGAAAAGTAAAACACATAAAACACAAACATTATCAAACATGTACAATGCAGAAAACAAAATACATGGTATTATTGCAGATTTTATTATAAAGACAAATATTAATAAAACACATTTGGACCATTTAAATAAAAGCACGTACAATAGAAATCTATTTCATTGCGTGTGAAGGCTCGTACCTCTCTCTATGGTCTATGACATGGTAATGTATTTAGTAGTGATGGGTCGTTCTTGGACGATTCGTTCATTTTGAAAAACGAGTCGATTCGTTCAGTCGCGCATGCACAACATCCTATGGGCGCTGTACTGGAATTAGTTCACCTGTTTCGGGTTTGAGTCGTTCGACAGATAAACTAATCATTTCTCATTCCGGTGTAGTTTGCATTGGTTAAGCGTCTGGGGTTATCACGTGATGAACGAACGAACGACTCAAAAGATAAACTAATCATTTCTCTTTCCGGTGCAGTTTGCATTGGTTAAGCGTACGGGGCTGTCACGTGATAAACGAACGACTCAAACCCAAAGACTTGTAAGATAACAGATGAGCTAATCGTAGACTAAAGTATGGAGTGATTTTCCGGACAATTTTCAAAAGTAAATTGCTTTATCCATATGTGGACGCATAAATTGTGCCATAATCCAAATGCAAATATTTCATTATCGTTTGCGTTTTCGCATGCGCACAGTGACTGCCAAATTTCAAATGGAAATGCAAAGT